>JAGDQP010002457.1:0-104640 GCA_022664845.1 Lepisma saccharinum
TGATTCCTCGCAAATAGACTGAAATGTTGCCACCGTGATAATTTTATGACGATCAAACCAGTTCACTGCACCGGTACTTTTAACACTGTACACGGGTACTATGCATAAATCAGCACTCCTGTGAAACACACGCTCTACTCTCACGGATGCTGTATTATGTTGTCATGCCACCATAACAATAAAAATGAGCTACTTACATAGCGTTGATCCCGCCACGTGCCAAGAACAATTACTCATCACTTCATGACCCGGCGTGACACGGGACTTTTATACCTTGAATTTTTCTCTTGAGTCAATCCGTGCATCATCACATTTATGCGTATTGTATCCTATATATACTATGTAGCAATAAAATGGATCACTTTGATGTTGCTCAGCCATCCAAACAACTTTAAACAATTTTTTCGTTGGCCGAGTTCACGACTTCTTTGCCGGTAAAAAACTTCTAGTTCCATCTAAAAAAACAAGTTGCCACTTCCGCTACATCACCGAAAACTCGGGACGTCATGACATAGACTAACAGAAAGTAGCCTCATCCACCATCCACGACACATTGATCAGTCGTCATCACGGGGAGTGAGTGACTCACTGATTGGACGTAGTCGGCGTCTCTTCGTCACCACGGGGAGTGAGTCACTACAAAGAAATAATGTAAACGGCGTACCCGGTTACAATTCGAAGGAACATAAGAAACCAACACACTAGAAACTCCCGGAAATAGATGTGTATGTGTAAAGCAAATTTTAACCATTGCCTCCTCAGCAGTGACTTCCTTCTCCATGTGGCTTTTGAGGTGATTAAGTGATTTTCACTCGGTGTTGGTATTGGCACATTATCTTTGCAGAAATGTGGTGCTTGGAGTCGCTGTTAGAACTTCCGTGTGTGCACATCGACTTTGAAGCAATTCGCCTTCATCTAAGAAACAGCGCAAGCATCTCCAGAAAGCAGCATGATGAAGTATGATACAAGTGTTCTAGTAAAAGAATATATCATCACATAATCCGATGTCGACCTGGTAGTCGCTTGTTCAGGGCTCTAAGCCAGCGAATCGAAGGTCCGGAGTTCGAATCCCGGTTGGGGCATGAATGTTTGTGAATTTTGGAGACTTAACAGTTAAAGGAGTTGAGAGAGGACGGGCGAAGTCATTAGTTAACTAAAATGGTCCCAAAATACAAAATTTACCAAGATTACATACGTCCGATGTCTTGGTTGAGTAACAATCGGGATCCAACTCTGCTTCTTTGTCGCGGGTCACGTGAAACATTACCTGTATATTTCTGATAAGAAATACAGGATTTGCAAAACATAGTCTAAAATGGAATGAAATGCAATTGAGTTCGTACGAGAAATTTGGCACGATAATGGAGTTGTATTTGTGTAATTGTTGTTTTAAAATTCTTGTTTAAATAGAAAAACGGTTAACTACAATTAACAACAGTCTTGGTGCTCCTTATAAACAGTACACAAGTTCAAAGTTAACAACTGACTCTCTCTTTCTCTCTCTCTCTCTCTCTCTCTCTCTCTCTCTCTCTCTTTAAATGGTAAATTTTATCTTTATACGAGCCAGTCTAGTAACTTTGGACTTCGACCCGTCACGATTCGCCCCTTTGCTATTAAAATCCACACCCATGTCCCTGCCGGAACTCGAACCCGGGACCTTCGAGCCGTTGGCCTACCGCCGCCGACCGCACGGCCACCTGGCCGGCCTGTATGAATGGTGTAAAGTAATCTCAGGTATGAAGTAAGCCAGTTTTAACTTGTGAGGAGAAAGGAAGGGTTGGACATATTGTCTCAACCAGTGGACACGAGTGCCCTGCCTGGGGGGTAGGGAGACTGAATGTGTTGTGATACCTTGATGTTCGTGGTCTTATCAATGCAGAACAAGTGAAAAGCAAGCTACCATCTCAACATTATGACCGTAGAAAGTGTATTTTCAGTCTTCAAATCCCTAAAACCAAATGGGAAATGCAGTAAAAGACCAAGTATTACGTGCGCTATTCAACTGTGCGGTGAACTAAGTGGCTGTCGAAACGGTCGAATCAAGTGCTGGCGTCGCAACTTTACCTCACCGTTAGGGTATGGTATGATACTAATCTTAACTTTGTACAGAGACTACGAGGTGTGACACAAAAATACGGGACTGAATGCATAAAAAAAAAAAAAATAAAGAAGTTGGCAATAAATGTTGTGGTGATGTCATGCCTATCTCTGCACCAAGTTTGGACCCACCCGGTCTCGCCAGTTCGAAGTTGTGCGCCATTGAGTATAGACATGTGCAACAGCGTTCTGCCGGAAAAACGTCGAGTGTGAAAAACTAACAAAGAATTAACATCAAATTCTTTGTGAAACTAAAGAAATTGGCAACAGAAACATTCCAAATGTTAACTGAGACTTATGGAAATGAAACTTTGTCTAGAACATACGTGTTCGAATGACATAAGTGGTTTTCGGACAGAAGAAACACTGTGGAAGACAATGAACGTACAAGCCACCCATGAACTGCGATTACCGACCAAAATATTGAAAGAGTTCGTGAAGTGATACGAGGTGGCGAAAGATTGAGTGTTCGTGTAGTGGCTGTTAGTTAACTTGTATAAGGAAGCTGCTCGGCACATTCTAACTGAGAAATTGGACATGAGGAAGATTTGTGCGAAGATTGTACCCAAAGTTCTGTGTGATGACCAAAAACTGTGTCATAAAGAGGTTTGTGAGGACATGCTATAACGCCTTAGAAATGAGCCAAGTTTGTTGGAAACTGTCGTTACTTGCGATGAGACGGATTTTCACCTACGACACTGAAAATAAGCGCCAGTCTATGCAGTGGAAGTGTCCAAATCCCCAAGATCAAAGGTCAAATGTAACTGATAAGAATTCGTGAAAACATTAGGAGGAAAATACCTCAGTTGGGGCGTGATGGATAGATTTTGCATCAGGACAACGCACCCGCTCACAAAGCGCTATCTGTCAAGCAGTTTCTGACCAGCAAAAATATTACTGTAATGGAGCACCCTCCTTATTCCTCAGATTTAGCTCCATGTGACTTTTTTACTTTGTAAGGGTAAATCTGGCATTAAGGGAATGGGCCATTTCTCCTCAATTGAAGACGTTAAGGCAAAAATGGAAAAGCTCCTGAAGGACTTTACTGAAACTGACTTCCGAAAATGTTAGCAACAATGGAAGTATTGAGTGCAGACGTGTGTAAATGCCTAAGGCAACTACTCTGAAGATGATAATATTACTGAAAATCTGTAAGTAGACTGAATTACGTGTAGAGTCCCGTTTCTTTTGTGTCACACATCGTACACTGCTCCTAGTTACCATCTTCTTTATTGGGTGTTATAGTTTAATTTCCCATTACTGTGGTTCTCTAAACCACCTCTTCCTTGATTATTCGGTCGCGAAAGTTATTGATTGTTGTTAATTTCTCCATCCGCATTCTTTCTTATATTCAAACCAAAACATGGTTCGGATCCCACATAAACAGTAGGCTTATTCACTAAAACAAACATGCTCGATTAGGTCGTATATTTTAAGACAAACAAGCAAATTACAATATTTGGAAATTATTTTATTTCAAAGGAATTTTACCTAGGGATTAAACTATAATAGCGCTACTGGAAACCCTGTCTAGAGCTGAAAATATACCTCTGTTGAGTAGGATGTTAATTTTGACCCATAAACAAAGAAACAACATGAGAATTACAGACAACGAGAAAAGAGAGGGAGAGAACAGAAGATAGAGGAAAACGGGAACAAAAGAATGCTTGCGGGAGCTTTGCCAACAAAGCAATAGGACTAATGGATGGATGTTAAATGGTAGTTGAATAATAGGGTATCTCATTGTTGCAATGTGTCAGTCAATTGTCAAAGCGTGCACTTGTTTCTGTGTTTGGGGTTAGAATAGGGAGGTGGTAGATTTGTTAATGCACAACTTGACGGGTAGATTTGAGCTCTTGTCACCTTTTCATCATTCCGTAATTCTGGTTAAACACCTGTCACTTCCATTTATTACACCAGAACAATAATAATACTCTTCAAAACGTTTCACGTGAAAACCAAAGTGATGATTATCTGGATCAATTCAGTCGAACATCATCAACTGAAACACACTTAACAAATCACACCAAAAAGAAACAACAAAATTAAACGGAAATAATTATTATTAATCAATTCTAGAGAAGGCTCTATAAAACAACGAAAAAGTCACTTACAAAGTCAATTACAATTCCACAGAAGCAAATGTCGCTCAACTGAGTATTTAAAAACAACTAAAATTCTGAATTAAGTGCATTCATATGTTGCGATATGCTTATTATTTAAATTTGATACATTCTCGTGTTATAATAAAAGGCTATATTTTATTATATCTTTATATTCTTTGCTTATTTCATCATACTTTGGTTTAGTTCATTTCATTGTTCGGTCTCTTCGTTTAATAAATTTTGTTCTAATTTCTCGATGATTTACCCAATTTTCCTCCTGTTCAGTTTTAGCTTATATATTTATGCGCCACTGCTCGACGTTAATTTTTATGTTCCATCGCTCTCCCGTTCATGATTGGCTTGTAACTTCATCACTCGTGATTTTATTTTTGCCAGAGCATTATGTGTAGGATGAGGGATCTACTTTCCACTAAAGTACAGTTTCTAAGTTAATGAAGAAAATATATACGTGCTGAATAGGTTTTAAGTAGAAATATATCTTGTCTGGGATTACCAGACCTTCTTAAGAATAGGAAATGGTTTTAGAAATAAGTAATATAATTAAAATACGCCAAAATTGCACTTTCAAACTATTTTTTATTTCATTTGTCATATTGTTACCCTAATATTACGTAATTGTACATCTTTTAAATAATATTCTGTTAACAAGGAACTGCATTATTCCATATGTTTCAGAGGAAGAAAAATTGTGAAGGGCTTAGTGTGGCAACAATCGCTTTTCTTAACAATGCAATACGATATTTTGATGATAAATTATAACTGTAATATACTCGTAAATCGACTGCAATCAAAGAAACCGTAAATGTAATACCACTATGAATTATTTTGTCAGATAGGTCTATCAGGTTATTTGTTATAGATATCAAATAAATATATTAGCTGATACATAAAACATAATTAAACCGTTTATTTAATAAACGACACATGAGTCATTTCCCAAGTTTTGAGAATATCACAGAAAACTCTTTTATAATTATGCCAGCTACTCTACACATCTATGATACATGTATATTATAGATTAAAAAGTCTTACATTATACGGTCGAGTTAAAATTTAAAATTCTCTCGAGGAAAGAGGAAAATGAACGTGAGGCACGTGCTGTTTTTGCAGTGAAGGAACATTTTAAATATATCATGAGCACTATAATAATAATAATAATAATAATAATAATAATAATAATAATAATAATAAAAACTGTTAAAGAACAAAAACTATGTTCTACATAAAATGTGCTGATCTATATGTTTAAAAACGTTTCACAAAATATTTGTCCAGTCTTGCAACAATTTCTACTGGACCGATTACTATGATTTTGCTTTTAAAATGTTCGTATTTAATCCTATAATGTTATTAAGCATTCACATTTCTCTTCTCCCCAACTTTAATTCACAGAAAATCGCAATTTCCTCGCTTATGTATTTCTTATGAGAGTTCTCTCTGTAGATATATTGTCCAATCTCCCAGCAATTTCTACTAGACCGATTTTCATGAATATTTTTTTCTTTAAATTTTCGTATTTATGCCTAGATATTTTATAAAGTATTACAAAATTGAATGAACATAATTGTATATGGTCAACACAAGAAAACAATTGTGTACTGGCCCTAAATTATCAGTGTAGCCAATCTATTTAAAAATGGGAATTTTACAAATGTGTTTACGTATACGAATGTACACGTGCCTATTAATTTTCATGGAATATAGCGCACATAATTATAAGATACTGTGACAGACCATAGAAATACTATGGGCGCCGCAGTTAACAGTGTTGCCAACCAATTATAAAACTCAGGGTTTCAAATAGCTCTCTCACCATTACACAGATCAACACCAAACTTGGCATTTAGGTACTGGGACATACCAAAGAGGTACTTCATGTGCCGCATATACCACATTTATCAGTGTTACCACCCAATATAAGAACCTTAATATTTTATATTTCTTCCATACCGTTGGGTATATCAGCATCAACCTTTGTATTTACGTACTGGGACAGATGATGGAGTTAACTTGGATATCGCAGTTGACATTGTTGCCAACCAAAGTTATAAATACAAGATTTCAAATTATTAACTTACCGTTTTAAATATCCGCAACAAACTTGGCATATACATCAATCGACCCAATAGAAAAATACTGTGGGTATCCCAGTACATGTCTTTACGTGCATATGATTTATATAGCACGTCTTTAAGTCTTGCATTTTTAAAATAATGTATCTCTGTATGCCTCTGCATCTCCTTTTTGTCATTTTGGTGGATCACTTCCTTCATCAGACTCGCTTGGCATTTTCGAGTAATTAGTCACTTCTACTAAGAAGACGTAACTATGCCTACTAACAAACTACTTGTAATGTAATTGCTTACTTAAGTCTTCAACTACAGCTGAATGCTCCAAAATATACAGAACAATTATAAGCAATAATGAGTCTCATGAACAAAGCCGCTATACAAATATAATTGCCAGATTTGTTATGGCATTCATATGAGCAAGTTTCTCATTTTCTGCAGAGATAATATACGTGCTTTCTCATATGGGTGGGTCGATCGCGATGTGTGTTGCGATTGAGATGGTGGCAGCAATCATTAGATGAGCTTTGACGTATGGTAACGACAAGAAAACGTTCTATCTTTCTGAGAAAGTGCGCAATCACACTGCAACTGAAAACTGAGAACTTTCAATAGCTTTAAAGAAATCATTCGATGCTTTTCCAAGCTATTCACATTTCGATGAATCATTATGGGAACTTTCCCACAAATTTTAACATTTTGTGGTGTTCCTTCTCACGTGTGTTATGCTAACATACTCATTACTATGTTGAATACGAACAGTCTAAATTAGGAACCTTTGTGGAATACAACTTTGAGATTGACATTAAATCATTTAAATAGCTCATTACGCTGCATTGTATATTTAACACATTTATGTTCTGTAAGCTAGAACAACTTTGGCTGAGATTTCTATAGTTTGCAACCATGTTACGAAAATTTGAAAAACCACACACGTGTATATTTTAATATTCTCGAGACAATATTTTCTATTATTCATATTGAGTATGAAAATGAAAACAGCTAAAATGTGTAATTTGAGTGCCTTGAAAGTTTTAAATATAGTTACAAAGAATTTGGATAACTGGCTCCGACGTGAATCCCAGTAATCTGAGTGTAATACAAATATATAATGTTCGATAAAGGAGAATAATAGCTAGTAATGTGCACAATTATCATAACTTGGAAGAGTTGAGGAATCAAAATGACTTAAAAACAATACAATTTTGCCTCTCAGTTTCTTAATATTAGCGCAGGTTCGGACTGAAAGAATAGGATGTTCATTCAAAAAAACTAGTAGCTCATTTATAGCCCGAGTTGTCTGACTACGGACACCTTACCAGCGTTTTTATCAGGTAATTTTTAAAAACCATTTTAAAATTTAATTGTATAACTAATATTCCGTAAACTGCTAACTTTATCAGATGCTGAATAAACACAGTTCCTTCCTCAAGCGACCAATCAATTTGTCATAAGACCTTTAAGTTTGTTTCTCATGGAAAATCTAGCAATGTTATGTATTTCAGCAACATTTCGTTATCTTAATTGTCCAGAGTGAATACCTGCGAGGCAATCTTCTGACTCTTGTGGAGAATAATTCGTGTATGCTCGTGTACACATACCTTTTTGGATAGTGTGGTAAGACATTCAGGATATTGTTAAATTATGTTCCATTACCAATAAAAATGTACGGTACGTGGAAAGAGGAAACCAATATCGTAATGGAGAGGCCAAACAATAGAGCTTGGTTTTGGACAAATGCTGTACCAAATCTTATCGCAGACTTATTTCCTTACTGTCGTATAGCATGATCCGAACCCAGAGTATTCTGTAAAACTAAAAAACGTAGACCAAATGTACAATGGCAAATAAACATATTATGTATGGAATAATAAAGAGCTTATGCCAACCACTAATAAATAAACCAAATAAACCAACAATATAATTGATGTCAGCTGATTATACAAAGGGCGTTCAAAAGTTTTGCACAGTGGGCCATAACTTTTTTAATAGTAGCACTTATGTGACTATGAAATTTTGTGTGCATGTACTTGTGTCCTTTATGTATATACACATGTTACTTAATGTACCCTTCAACAGCTGTGACACATTTGACGCACCGTTTTTTCAATGCCGTAAATGCACTTTGGTCACAAGGGAACAGAAATCAAAGAGAAAGGGAATTTTTCTCGAACTCCAGAACACGTTCAGTGGTGACTCTCCACAAAGCTTTGATAGCGTGATCACAGAGGATAAAACTTGGTTGTTTTACATGCATTCTGAGAGTAAAACGCAGTCCATGGAATGGAATCATCTTGGTTCTCCATGGAAGAAAAAAAACGAGACTCCCAGATCAGCGGACAAATTAATGGCCACATTCTTCTGGGATCTCCGTGGCGTAATCTTCATCGACTTTTTGGACCATGGAGCAACAATTAGAGAGCGGTATTGTTTGTCAGTGGCAAAGCTGCGACGTGCTCTAACCAAAATAAAGTCATCAAACTGCACCCAGTTAATACGAGGCTCCACTCTGCCATTCACACATAGCAGAAAACCAGAGGGATGGGATGGGAAGTGGTCCCTCAACTTCTCTTTAGACCGGACCTTACCCCGTCCGATTTGTTGCTGTTTGGTCGTCTGAAGACGCACCGTCGTGGTAGGTAGTTTGCCAGTGATCAAGAACGCACTCCGTGTGTGAAACAGTGATGTAATAGTCAGCGTCCGCGGTTTTACCAAAGTGCTTTTACGGCATTGAAAGAACGGTGCGCCAACGTGTCACAGCTGTTGGATCGTACATTAAGTAACATGCGTATATACATAAAGGACACAAGTACATGAACACAAAACTTCATGGTCCTAGTGCTACTATTAAAAAAGTTATGGCCCACTGTGCAAAACTTTTGAACGCCCTTTGTATAACGACTTATGATTTTACGGGAATCAGAAATAGCAATTAGATATTATGTTGTTACAAAGTAAGGGAACCCAGTAAAAAAACAAATAAACCACAGCCATATTCGGTCCACTACTGGATGAGGCCTCTCCCCGGAGGGAGGAGTTGGTGTACTGCTCCCACGCTGAGCAGACAGGTTGGGAGAGGAGAGTCTAAGCTCTCACTGTGATCGCCACTATCTTTTATTCATATCACCTCCCCAATTGCATCACGATGCTGACTGGGCACCGTTCCAGACCCACACGCCTTAGAAAAAATCCTTGGCAGAGTCGGAAATCGAAGCCGGGACCCCTCAATCCGTAGTGACCAACGCTAACCACTAGACCAGCGGGGCGGTCGAAAAAAACAAAAGAAAAGCAAAAACAAGACGTAAGTATGTAATGAAGACACAGTACTGATATAACAGTAAATTTGACTACAGTTCCAGGTTTTTCTAAACAACCACGAGTGTAAATACTGAATTTGAGAAAGGAAAAAGAAGTGTAGAGAGAGAACGCAGAACGGTTCGTGGAGAGCTTTCTCTTACGTTCCGTATCGAAACTTAATGACGCGTACCAAGTGTTGCTATACGCAAGAGAACAATTAAAGGTATGTACTATTTCCATTACACCTATACTTTCGTGGTTGGCATGTTTAAGTTAAAATGTTGAACTAGTGTTTTCAAACCCGCGTAAGCCTATTGTTTCAAAGACGTATTGTGAAATCTAAGAATTGAAGCGTTTATTTTGCATTTCCCCATTATATGCTTAAGTTGGACCATCGGGTCACATGGTGGCGATGCCTTCCCAATGCATAATCAATTCTGAGCTATTTCTACTTTACCTTAGTTATTCATATAAGTAGCTGGATCTAAATTACATTTATAAAACTTGCATCTTTATTCCGAGGATTAGAGGAGTCTGTAACTCATGTTTACAGACTCAAATGAAGACATTATTTTCAGAGGAGAACCATGTTGCTAGCGCCCAAGTTTTAAGCAACTGAAGAGATCTCTTGGGACAAAAATTCTCTAAAAAGTCTTAATATAGAGAAAAACTACAATGCAGTCAAAAGGAAAACAATATAAAATTAAGATGTAAGCACTAACCATGCCTTCTCACACGTATGCACGTATATATATAAAAAATATATAATTACTAAAACACAGACAGTTTGAGGCTGAGAACCTCAACAACGGCAGTTCTGGAGATATGTATTCACTTACAAAACCGCTGCTCACGTGGACATACAGACAACAGTCAACTCTGTGACAAGTCTCATTAAGCTTGCAATTACCACTTTCACGTACAAATCAATTGATTCATAATAGACAGAGTTGCAACACCGAAAACAAACAATGTTCCGGTTA
The DNA here is from genome assembly GCA_022664845.1 of Lepisma saccharinum. Classification (NCBI taxonomy): domain Eukaryota; kingdom Metazoa; phylum Arthropoda; class Insecta; order Zygentoma; family Lepismatidae; genus Lepisma; species Lepisma saccharinum. The sequence goes on from JAGDQP010002457.1 coordinate 10,573, forward strand.
TGGACCATCGTTACGCTGACTGGATCAAAGTTACCCCAATTTACGGCAGGTATTAATATGCAAACTGTTGGAGTACTGCGGTAAGTAACTCAATGCAATGCTGAACATGAGAAAAAAAATATTGATTTTTTACACCTGGCTGTACGATCCTTGAAACCAAAGTTAGAGGTATTTAGCTAATTTGTGAATTGAACATTTCTCAGTGTTTAGAGAAAACAAAAACAACAGGCCTTGCGGTTTTGTTGTTAATCCAAACTTGTACGATTTATCTTGAATGTATACGATCTATGTGCTTATTGAATAAATTTCCCTCGTACGCTCACATTCGTTTGTTTGAACGTGCTTTCTCCGCCACTTGACAGATTTACTGTAATTTTTACCAATAAACATCTCACTTCTTTTATTTCTCTCTCTCTCTTTCTCTCTCGTTCTGATCTACAGCAATGATGTGGCAAGAAAGCGTGGACGAGAATCACTCTAAAATTCAGGAGCGAAGCGCAACCCTTAATTCTTGTATTTCTCTCTGCTCATCATCATTTGTCTCTCGTCAAAACGGTGGCGTACGCGTAACAAATCACACTCATTTTTCCCTTCCTTTTTTTCTTTCCTTCCACCTCAACCTTCCCCTGCTTGATTCAACCCAGGCCCTCCTTTCCACCTCGCAACCTTCAACTTTCGCTCTGCCTCGAAAAATTCCCACGACACCATTTTAACATGGCAGTGACGGATAGAAGTAAGAGTTGGCTCTATATTGATCCCCCCCTTCCTTCCTCACTTATTCTCACCGCACGCCACTGCATCACTGAAACTTCAACTAACCCTTACGCCCCCTCCCCTTCAGCATCCTCACTCAGAACCCATCACTTCTTTTTCAATGTGATCCTTCACACAAACCAACAAAACATTGCCGTTTCGTCTCTCAGGAGGTAGTCTTTACTTCGCTACATTTTAGTGTCAGGGAAAGAAAAAAAGAAAGCAGAACGAAAAGAATACGAGGTAAGAATGACAGAAAAGAAAGAAAAAAAATGTTTTTGTTAAGGAATAAAATATTATACGTGTACTTTAAGTATTTAAAACTTCCCTATGAACATCTCGTTTAGCACATTTTAATTTTAAATTTTTAAGGTTTATATCAGCTTTTTGAACTATAGTTTGTGTGTCTTACACCTTCTACTTTGTCCATTAAAGAACAACAGGTGATGATAACTGGCTGGTTCTTGTTCAAGGTACTATCCCAAAAGTTTCTTTTTTCACTTGTGACAGATGTGGGTTCGGGATAGAAGAATGCAATTCAAAAGCATTACCCCGTGGGAAGTGGTTGTTTGGGGTAAAGGGTAGACGTGCCAAATTGTAAGATGAGAAGTTATTAGTGTGGCAAATTAAAGATGTGTATTTCATTTCAACTTGTATTTCAATGAAAAGTAAATATTTGCTTAGAAAATTTAGACGAGAAATATATTTAGTAACACTTCTGTATTTAGATATTTATATATTGAAATTAATTATCATTAACACGGTAATTAGTTTACAAAGCGATTATGAAAAACTTTGTATTTGAGGTAAATATTTTTGTATATAACTTATATATTTTTTTTATTACTATATATATATACTAGTGGTAAACTATCTATAAATCTACAAATGCATAGTTGAACACATGATTTAATTTGAATGATGATTTGAATAATTTTAATAATGTTAGAATTTTAATATCTTATAACATAGATAAAACAAAATACATGATAAGCCAAAACACAGGGAATGAAGGAAATAAAAACATAAGAATTAGGGAGGTCATAGAGAAAGTAAACAAATTTAAATACTTTGGACCATACGTAACAAGCAAAATGAGGTCACGGAAGAAATAAAAAGTTGCTTAGTATCGGGGAACGCATGTTTCTATTTAGTCCAAAAGCTTGTAACATCGCGATTGATATCAAGGAAATTGAAAATAAAAATATACAGAACTGTTATTCTGCCGGTAATACTTTATGGTTGCGAAAGTTGGAGTACGACCCTAGCAGATGAACATAAATTATATGTGTTTGAAAATAAGGTTTTGAGAAAGATATACGGGCCGAAAAGCGACGAGATGACTGGAGAATGGAGGAGACTGCATAATGAAGAACTCCACGGAATGTACGATTTACCAGATGTAAAAATAATGAAATCGCGACGACTAAGGTGGGCAGGCCATGTAGCTCGGATGGGGAAAAAACGAAGATTATATTCTATCCTGGTTCGAAGGCCGGATGCAAGGAGACCATTGGGAAGACCGAGACGTCGTTGGGAGGGCAATATTAGAAGATATATTCGAGAATCGTGATGGAAACTGGCTTGATATTGCCCAGGATAAAATCCAATGGCAAACGTTTGTTACTGCGGCGATGAACTTGCTAGTTCCATAAGCCATAGAGTTAGTTAGTTAATAATATGTTACTCTCTTCTAACAAGTATAGTATTTTAGAGTTCCCAGAAAAAAATATTTTGAGATGCACAAATTGCTTTTTTAGAATATGTTTTTCATGTAATTATTTCGCTGCACTGCTGCATATGTTTATGGTTAAGTTGTATATTACATGGTGGTATATTAGTGGTTCTTTTAGACTAAACAATTAGTTAAATAAAGCATGGTTAGAACTGCACTAGGCAACAAAAAACATAGGATTAGTTAGATAATTCTAGTTTAAGCAGTTGTGGCTATGAAAGAAAAACGCTTGTACTTTTTCTGTGATAAAGAACAACATTCATATAAATTTTCTTCACTTCAATCACACATACACACAGTTATTTTCGCTCAGCCGCTATCTCAACACATACAAACATATATACAAATCGTACTTTATAAAAGTTATGAATTACTCGCTGTTTCAGTTACACAACTTCAATGAATATGTCGTCTGGTGAAATTCTTTGCAAATGTCACAATCGCTGTTTTGAACAATCAGTTATACACATGTATGGCGTGCGAGTATATATAAATATGGCAGTACGGTTGTGGGTGAGGCTTGTATGTTGAAAAGTAAATTATGGATGAAATTGCAACGAGTCGTCTGAAGCTCCCAAACAGTTTAGAAGTTCTCTTTTTCAGAGCACATTTGAAAATGGAGAAAACATTCAACAAGAAATGCTCTTTATTTATTTATCTCGCTGAGAGGATACTGTTTAAACGGGACGTGCCAACACCCACATACGGCTGGCAAGATAAGAATAACGGAACGAACTTCCCTTCTCTTGTTACATATTTATTAGACAATGTTCCCGTATATAGAAGAAAATTGAGGCAAGAAATACTGAATCTATTTGATAACTTGCAACTGAATCGAACCGACTTTTGAATCTGGGAGAAGGATCACTATCATCTTTAATTCTTCGTTAAGTGGTAGTGTATGCTACCGCCAAGCGCAATGCTGAAATTTGACTTTCTGCCAGTCCGATAATAAACAATCAAACATAATTATTTTCATCTACAAGCACAACTATGTACCGTGAGTATTGGTAAAATGGTTTCTTCAACTTAGGCCCTGGTCGATACCTTGCCGCATCCGTCCCCTTATCTATCCCGGTCTGGGTCATAGCTTCCTAAAGATCATAAAATAAAAGCTTCAAATATTGGTATCACTGAAATTATAGATTAGAAAGTTTGGACGTAAACCTTCTTAACTGAATTTTTCATAGACTGTCAAATAAGTGTATTATTTTGTACAGTGTAAGAGAAGAGATTAAGAAGATAATTAAAAATGTTAAGTTTGATATCATGACTTTAGTTCGTCTTTCAGAATGAGGTAGCTTCCTTCTCGCTTCTTATCCCATTTAACAAGGAAAAGTTACAAACTTTGGACTCCAGAAGTTGGATCATTTCTGGCCTGGCATACTCATAGACTATTTTAAATATACAGAGCAACCAAATTTTATTGCATTGAAGTCGTGGTGAAACCCAGTTACTGTGAAACATTTTGGAAGATTACAACAAAACTTTAAGATATATTGGATTGCTAAATAAAACAACTCAGGGTATAATATTAAGTTTGAAAATAAAAGAAAATTTAACGGTTTGGGCTATAATGGAATCATTGTTCGGTGCAAATGAAATTAATAAAAAAGTTTTTAAAAGCTTCAAGTTATATTTTCCCTCGATCTTTTGAATTTAGACTTCATTCTAATGGTTAAACTTCAATGAAAATAAAACGTTTGTCCGGATGTACGAATACAACAAAAATATATGAAAAACGTGTGTTCACTACGTAAATACGTACCATAATTTTCTTTCCTAAGTGTAAAATATGCGTGGGACCATATTGTTTCATCGGATCCTACGTGAAGTCTTTAGAAGTTGTTTAGTCATAAAACATACTTTTTAAAAAGTATTTTTCTATTTTCTTAGTTCACAAAGCCACTAAATTATAGAAATGTAAAAAAAATAATACTCTCCGAGCATTCTAAATGCACATTTACTGAAAGGCGAAGAAAAATATGAAACATTATCCGAAGGTCCCACGCAACTAGAAGGACAAATTACATCGTCGCCTACAGCAGCAAAACTAAGGGACGGCAATATGATGAACGATTCTTTTAAAAGTGTTTAAATTATATTTCGAATGTTGTAAGTATGTAGAAGCAGTAAAATGTTTGACTACTTTACATATTATTTCATGGGACAACAGAAGATCTAACAAACGAATGTACCCTGCTGTAGTATTTTAAAATTTATAGACGTCATAATTGCTAGCAGATAAAGGCAGATTTCGTAAAACTCTTTGGTAAACATTATTTTGTATTGGCCAATTTAGTAATTTATGACTTCGACCCGTCACGATTTGACCTATTTATACCTAGTACCTAGTAAAATCCCACATATATCCATGCCCTTGGCGGGATTTAAACCCTCGACCTCCGAGACGCTGGGCAAGCAGATCCTTCATTATATTTGTAAGGTGTTACCGGAAATGTTTATTCAACATTGATCGATAACCTTAGGGACAGTAGACCCGTAAACTAAGAGAAAGCGTATTGAAAACTCAAACTCAAACTAAGAACTGACATTAATAACGGAAAAGGAATAAAATATAGAAATATTTTAGAAAACAAATTAGTAAAAATTGGTTAGTAACATTTTGAAACACTTCATCAAGTTTAAAAAGACAGAATTACTAAGATCTGATTGCCCACTTTTGTCTTTACGGATCTGCATTTTTTTTGTGTGTGTGTGATCTAAGATGGGTTTCACCAGTGTTATTTCGAATTGGCGAATCGTTAAGCAATTCTAACAGTTTTGAAATACATTAAATTCATTAACTAACGATTCGTTAAGTTCTTAACGAAGGTGGGTGAAATTCACCAATAACATTAAATTTTGTCTCACATTTTTGTATACCTTTGCCAAGTAGTATTCATATAATTTAAACTGCATTGGATGATTTCTTACTGTTATTAACTCATCTTAATGGTCTTGCTTGCTTTGCTTACGAGTTGGGTGAAAAGCCAATTGAAACACGTGTAACAACACATAGAACACATAATGAAACACGTATTTCAATTGACTACTCAACCTAATCTCAAACAAAGCAAGCAACGTAAGCGTTCGTGAAAATCAACCTTAATACATTATTTCAATTTTTTACTCTTTGTACTATCTTTCGCTTACTTTAAGAATCCTCTGGTATTTCCAGTTATTCGTTCCTAATAACCTTTCTCAATCAGTTGCTCTGAAATATCGATGTTATTATTATTGTTGTTGTTGTTAAACCTTTTGTCCTTTTTCGAAAGTAAACATCTCGTCTTGTATACGGTGCTAAGGCTGAGTGGCTCACAATGGCCTTCCTCCCTCAAATCCGATTTCAGTAATCTGTGCGGTTTGCTTTTGAGGCGGCTGAGAATCCTCCACTAACAAACAAGCTGGCTAACCGAGCGTCGATTTGTCACTCTTTCTTCTTTCCTTTCGGAACGAGGAGGAAAAGCGAAGGCGAAAATTCCTTTCACGCTTCTCCGTTGCGTGGCGCTGGTATTTCCATTACCACTACTACTACTAACGCCATCACCTCATCCTACGTAATATTGGCGGGGTTTGTTTCCCATAGTAAAATGCGAATGTCGATACGGAAACCGAAAGTAGTGATGAAGACAACTTTCATAGATATGTTTTATTCCGAATGGAATTTAAAGAATCATAACCAGGTGTGCTGTAACATAGCATTTTAAGCAGAAGTTCATGCCTCGTGGCCCATCTTCATTCGATTTTACAAACTCTTTGTCACTACGTTTATGATCTCTATATTAAGTGGGTAGATACTGAACAACAGTTTAAGATTAATGGGACATTCTCAACATAAAGACAATTACATGTGTATTCAACTTATAAAAACACATTCGTGAATCAACCTAAACAAAGAGCCCTGCTTACATCTTGATGAACGAACTATACTTACTCTATGGCTTACGGATCTCGCAAGTTCATCGCCGCAGTAACAAACTTTCTCCACAGGATTCTATCTTAAGCAAGATCAAGTCAGATTTTATCACAAACACATACTTCTCGAAGATCCCTTTTAATATGATCCTCGCAACGTCTTCCCAACAGCCTCTTTTTATCGGGCGTACCAACCACGATGGAATACAATCTTTGTTTCTCCCCCATTCAAGTTACATCTTAGTCGTCGCGATTATTATACCGGGTGATTCGTAAAGTCCGTGAAGTTCTTCATTATGCAGTCTCGTCCCGTTTCGGCCCGCTAAGGTTCAACTCCGCCCTTTCGTAACCGTAAAGTATTACCGGCAGAATAACCGTTCTGTATATTTTCAATTTCAGCTTCCTTAATATTAATCGCGAGGTTACGAGTTTCTGGACTGAGTAGAAACATGCGTTGTCCGATGCAAAATTGCTGTTTATTTCTTTCGTGATCTCGTTTTTGCTTGTTGCATATGCTCCCAAGTGTTTGCTTTCTCTATGTTCTCATTCTTAGGTATCTATTTCCTTCATTCTCAGTGTTTCGGCTTGTTATCATGAAGGAAAGTGAAATAATGAAATAAACGTTTCTTTTATGTAGCATTTACTTGTAAACAAGTTCGAAAATATTTGGAAGAGAATCAAAACCTTGTCCTGCGAAGCTAATGTGAATTGAAAAGGATTATTTGCGTGAGAACCCAACAACTAATAATAAATAATAAATAATAAATAAATAAATAAATAAATAACTAGGAGCCAAAATACAGCCGTCTTTAATATTTATTTTTTTTCTTTCTTATTTTACACAGCGGAGAGCGCTTGAACTCAACCATGGTAAACTGACGACTTATTGACTAAAACTACTAACTAATTGATTTAAGTTACTGATTACTTTAAAATACCTTAAAAGGCTATTCAGTGCAATCAAAGTACAAAACACAAAGTACCAAAATAGCGGGTAATTATTTCGAAGCAAATTTATTTACATTTTTAGCACTGCCAGAGAATACAGATTGCTTATATGTTCTGGTATAAAATTTTAAATCTCAGCTTCGATTATAGTAAATGACCATAAAACATTATTTATGGTATGAAAAAAGAAATAGTTTCTTTCTCCAGTTCTTCTCCCATGGAGACGTGAATGTGGCAACACCGGTAGGGAATCTATTCCAGATCTCATGTTTGCCAAATATTCGACTTCAAATTCATGTGTGGTGTTAGATCTTCATTATAATATAGAGAGGCTAATATAAGAATCTATACTTCTACACGTAATCAGATGTACTGATAACTTTTCATGAATCATGATCTATACTTACTCCATAAACTGAATACATTCAGAAAGCCATATGTAGCTATGATGATGTCCTTTAGCAAGAGCATATAGACTGTTGACGTAGTCCATCGCTCTATAGTAGTAATGAACTTAAAGCGATTACTCGAACAGTGTGCTTGCACCATTCTTCCAGACACAGAAGAATAACGAGAATTTTGGTGAACACCAATACGGTTAACTGGTGCAACTAATCATAACATGTTACCTGTATGACATAAATAACATATCCATACTTTTCTGATTAATTAGACATCAATATTGTGATTTTTCCTGTTGAAATAAGACTTTTCTCTGTTTCAGTTGTATGCACGACGAAAATTTATATAAAACAAAAATCAAACAAGATATATAAATTGTTATATCTTTTGTATGATTCCAGGATATCACTTGTGTTTATACATATATTTGATGCAAAAGGAGCTTTCTTGTGATATACAATTTTTCCAGTATTTTTCCAAGGTGGAATGCATACAGGGTGTTCCTCAAATAATGGTGCAAACTTCGGGAGGTAATTATTTACATCAAGTCAAGAAAAACTCCCTCTGAACACATTTCGATATCTGATTCGTTTCCGAGCCTCAGACCGCATCGTCAGAAATGATGTCATATCTCGACAAGTGATTGTGTAAGTGGTGTCGACTTAGTAAATCACACTCAAAGTAGTACCCAACACATCTAGTTAAGTCATGTTTATGTTTGACATCCTTACGCTATTTAATTCCTTGACAATGAAGTTCTTAGCTTGCGAAATACATCACTATGTGTCGAGCTATGGCTTCATTTTATAACTATGCCACCTTACCTTTGAGCGCCAGTATCTCCGAAGCTATGCATAATTTTGAATTTATTGAAAGGAATTCTGTTGTTTTGATGTAATTAATCACATTTCGAAATTTCCACCATTATTTTGAATGTGGAATATATTTCCAAAAGTACCAGGTCTATCTCAACAAATTGTTGATGGAATGAAAAAAAAAAAAAACACGTAGAATTCCTCAAATTAAAGTGACTTTGTTAATTTTTTGTGACTTTAACTTTGTTTCCTCATCATATGTGAGGAAACAATAAACAAAATCATTTTAATTTTAGGTACTCTACACGTTTCTTTTCCATTACCTCAACAATTTGTTGAGATTGTTTTCATACTTTGTGGATACAAATTCCACATATTTGTACTCATACATTCACATAATGCTTATTTACTTTATTATTGACTTGCATTATTTTTGTATCCAAAGTTGGCCTCTCATGTATCTCTTGATTATCAAAATTATGTCTCAAGGTTTATTGGAAGGTTTACTTATTTCATTCAAATCAAAATCTTGGATATCATGAAGTTCCTAGATAAAATCCTAAAATTTCCCATACAGAATAGATATTTCTTGAATCCCTCCTTGTCTCACGAGGTAAATGCCGGGAATATTACTCGTCTAACTTCACCGTGTTGGTTACTCCGCAGTTCAACATATCAGAAAAGAGATGTGCAGGACATGTTCTGAAAATGTGGATAGATACAAGTTAAAGATACCGACGTTCTTTTTAACCCCGACGTTTCAGTTAGTGAACCAACAGGAAACATCACTTTTAGTTTATCACTGTAAGGAAGAATCAAGGCTAGTCGAAACTTGGTTTAAACTAGCGTAGTATCTGCGCAATTGGCAGACAGTTTGTTTGAAAAATGTCATCGACCCGAACAGTAAAGTGCACATAATTTTGATACTCTTGAGGTGACCCGCTTGTAAAAAATCACAAATCAGCCTTCTTCATAGCTCTGCTCTGACATAGAATCAATGAGCTTTCCCAGTTTCGAATTAAACTTTACATAAATACCTTTACTCCAGGAACTGTTTGAGCAACGTATCAAGATTATTGAAAGTTACTTCGTCTAGTACAATAACCCGTGGAATAATCGGTAGAGTAACGGACAACAAACAAATCTGACAATTGTGAGTTCAAATCTCAGTGTAGGTTGAAATCTTTTCTCGCCACAGACTCGATATTGGTCTACCAACGTTTTTAGAAACAAGGTTTGTATCAAGTTTGTCTTGAAAGGTTTGTTACAAGTTTGGCGTTCAAAGTTTGTGCGAAATTTGGCATCCGTCAACTCGCAAGTTTGCAGCCTTGCAATGCCAAACTTGCTGCAAGTTTTCTGTACTATCTGGGAAATTCACAAGGTTTGTCATCAAAATTAAATTCAACCCTTATTCGTCAGCTAATTAGCAAATTTGGATTACTGGCCTTTGTAATAATCTTGAAACAGTTTAACAATATAGTAAAGTGAACCAAAGAGCAAAACAGAAACCTTAACTACCTGCCTTCGATTCACCATTTTGTTCTTCAAGTTCTTTTTACAAGACGAACTTCAGTTAATGAGATCTTTCGCTGAAGCAATCTCTGGAAATTTTTCGGACACCTGACGGGGGTAACATGCACAATGTCTGACTCGAATCAGACAACTGAAACAAAATCAACTAACAACCATTTCACAACTTTCTGAGTGACTTCAGTTTGAGAACAGGAGTACAGAGAAGTGAAAATAATGTGGGAATATATGTAATTTACCGTACTTGTATGGAGCTCTGTCTAACCTTGTTTAAACTTCTGTAAACAATTTTTATGAAGTAGGGTTGCGATTTCTCTCCCCTATTTCTCTGTGTATGACAGAGTATTATTACTTTTTTGCTGCTTATATGAATATGTGTATGTTACAGAGATATTTTGTGTAGGTAAATGAGGGGAAAATCAAGTCTGACGGGGAAAGAAGCAGAGGGAAAAAATATGCAGAGGTTATCACAGTAAATGTAGAGGAAGGAGAAACGGTAGAACATTTACGAAAATAGCAATAAATGTGTTTTTCTCGCTCTGTTTCCAACCCTTTCGGCCTCCCCCAAACCCTTCCTCTCTCTCACACGCTGATGCATCACCATCAGATAAAAGAGAGGGCGCACATTATGTCATGAGAATGTGATAACGTCAGACTCCACTAAAACGTTGCCACTTGCAGCTTTCACGGCTTCGCTGTAGACATTGCACGCAAAACGTTTCTCGTTGGCGAAAGAGTCAAACGTGTGGAAACTTCTGCTGACTTTCTTTTTGTGTTGTAGGTTAAAAGAGGAGGTGGAAAGGCGAAGAGGATATTCCAACATTTCTTTCTCTTTACCATGTTTTATTTGATACGAAATACGTACATAAAAAGCGCTGGATTTTTGCTTCTTTCATCCTTCTAGTTCGTCTATTCACTAGTATTAAATCAGATGATTTTCAGTTTTACTATTTCTTTCAGAATAATTACCTTTCTTCCTCAAAATCGAAGATTTAAGGAATACAGATTCATACTTGAAAGGCATTCAATCTCGAGTCGTTTCCTGTACTTGGAATCTTGGGAGGCAATCATTCTGATCGAGGTTCTACTCGGTTTCACCAAACAACTTCGGGGAAGGAACCTATAACAATATCCCGGCCACTATCTTCCTCGTTCTTTCTCCCGTCATGGTGGAAGAGGGTTCGCCAGATGAATTATCTCCTAGACTTGTGACATACCTAGGCCATAGTTGTCTGTGCTGCTCAAAACGTATATGAAATGAGCACATAAATAAAGCATTTATATTTAGAGGAACTGCGCCATACTTGGAATACCATTTTGTTTTTCGTTCATGATCGTGATACCCCATTCGCACATGCAAAACATATAATAAAATCTTCTATGTAAGCTGATAGAGCATGTATGTAATATCTAATCAGTATAGAAAACCTTCGGGGTAAAGGGAAGAGCGATGCAAGAATTCTACTCACAAAAGAAGTGATATACGTGTATATTTTGTGAGTGATTTTCTTTGTGTCACTATGGCGGAGTTGTTCCCTCTGTAATAAAATTGAGAGATTTACTATCCTTCCTTCCTCCATAGTGACACAAAGAAAATCACTCGCAAAATGGATATCACTTCTTTTGTGAGTAGAATTCTTCCGTCACTCTTACCTTTACCTCGAAAGGGTTTTTATACTGATATTCCTTATTTTGTAAGGCTGTCTGTTAAAAAAAAAGTGCATGGTCTTCATACAAAAGGTCGATTTTGGACCATGGTAGGTTGCGTATGTTGAAAACGGTAACTCATATAAAAATAAGCTTCGATTTACCCCAACTTGTTGAGGCCCGCAATTTACCCCCAAAACCGCCCGGTACCACCCATTTGGTGCTAAAGCAAAAAGACAGACAGAATGACAAACAAACGTTTCTATCATTTGTGAAAATTCTGTGATTCGGCTAAAAAAAGTCGTAACTTTTTAACCTCTTCACCGATTTTGACGTACTATACACCGTTTGAAAGGTATTGAAAAGTATATTAAGATTTCGCAAGTTTTGGCAACCGATATGGTCTGTGGTCAATGCTATCATCAGAAATGTGAAATTTTGATTTTTTCGCACCCCCTAGGGGGTCCTAGGGAGGTCCTACCGATCCAAGTTTTTTTCTGTGTCTTAGTATGGCAAAGAGCTTTCAAACGCAAGTTCAAGTATCAAAATCGGGTTTATAGTTCGCTAGATCCGAAACTAGCTGTATACATAGAGTGCCGCTAACAGACTCATTTGTCAGCATCACTCGAGAAACTATCGTTCTTCATAATATCTTAAGAAAGTAACACAGGTACTCGTTAGTGGTACTGATCTGTCCTTACAATGTAATATAAACAAACTAGGAGCTAAAATCAGAAAGCTAAAACTTAGTTGCTTGGAAGGTTTCAAGCTACATAAATGAAGAAAAAGAAAATATGTAAACATAATGTTCCTTTACATAGATTCTCGAATGAAGGTAACCTTTCGTCAAAATAACCACTTTTATACAACGCATATTTGAAGACGTGTCGAAATCTAGGACAGGACAACTGATTATGTGTGATAGATTGTAGTTTAATAATATTATTTCTTTGGTGGAGATTAATGTCATTGTGTAGTAACAGTACGAGATCGAAAAACCTCCTCACAAATAATCTTCCAAATGTTAAGTCCATACCCATCGCCCCTTCCCCCACAAAAAAAAAAGCAAAGTGTCTCTGAAGTTTAACCCCTCTACACACTTGCAAAGTTTCAAGGTAATCGGAAATGGACATTTTGTGTTTAATACTTCCTCATTAAGCAATTTTTAATATTTAGAAGGGGTTTGTCCCCCATCAAAAAAATTTTGGGACAAAAAAACAAACGTGTCTCCTAATTTTAACCCAGTACACAACTGCAAAGTTTGAAGGAAATCGGAGGGGGACACTTATATAACCTCCTTTGTTAGCTAAATAGGTAATATGAGAAGTATCTTATTGTTTTTGTTTTAAAAAAAGCTGTATAGAAGTTTATCAAGGAGAGAGGGCACAGTCTGGGAATGCTAGTTTGCGAGCATACTTTGTGTGACAATAGTTTACCCTTCGGGAATCAATGTATGAAAATACTAGAGCGCACTATTCATCCAGTTGCAATGTAATAGGGTTAAACTGTACGTAATATTTTAGAGGCATTTATTGTGTTTTCGTTATTATCAGACCGATTGGCTGAAGCGAAATAGTGATGTTTTTATAATTTTTCTTTCCTTTGAATATGCTAAAAGGGATCACACGTCTTTTCTAGAATTTAGATTGCATTTAGTAACGATTCTGGTTTCCTGAGAAAGAAGTGGAAGGGTTGGCGGGGACGGGAGTAGAACCTGGGTCAGCTTGAGCGATAACTTTTGTTTTTGCTATATATGTATAAAGAAGTAGATTGGAAGTAATTTTAAAAGCAGAACTGATGGAAAAGGATACAAAATTTTCCCGTAAAAAGACACGATAAGGTTTTGGCACCAGTTGTACAAAAGTATACGAAAAGTAAAAATAAGTACATTTTACAGTGTACGTTATTTATAATGCGATTTGCATTGTTTATTGTACAATTTAGAATTTCTTATAGAATTATTACATTTAATTTAGTAAATAAACGTAGGGTATTAACAAGGAAAAATCCGTATATACGTGAATTACTCAATAAATAAATTTCACGCACCTGACAGAATTTTCACATTATTGCTACCCTTATAGCTCTAAACGTAATAAAACGAGAGATTGTTAAAATAACGTTTATAAGACTGTTGGGCATGAAACACTAAGCGTTATGGCGAAATTAAATTTATGACTAAAATTATAAAGAACTGTTTCGATTGATTGGTTTTATATTTTCCGGTAATGGCGAACATTTGTTACTGCGGCGATGAATTTGCGAGTTCCATAAGCCATAGCATTAGTTAGTTAATTGGTTTGTAATGACTAAATTTACATCAATAAATCTAAGTATCATGTTTTGTAGATTTGTTTCAGGAATTATTTTACTGAATTCAGGATTTAAAAATCCCTTTCGGTGGGCCTACAGGCTAAGGTAGATCTCGCAGGTTTTTTTTTTATTTTGAAAAATTTAAATCTCGCCTTATATGAGTGCTATCGAGAAACTATTTATTGGTTTTTGATTATTCATCAAAAGCTGTTCAACGATACCGCACACTCGCTTTGTTTCGCTGGGAGCGCTGCCCCCAGACCCCCGTACTGGGTTCGCCCCCGACTTCAGTGCTTTTGAGAGGATGCGCCTCCTTTATCTTAACCAAAATCTCCCTGCAGCACTACACCGCCATGGTGTCCATCTGCACCTTCCCAAGGGGGGCTGCGCTCCAAAAGGGGAGGGGTTTGCCCCATTTATTGTAACCTACTCTTGGTCATACACCTTCAAAGAAAATTTAGTTTCTCTACCTTCAATGATTTGGAAATTGGGTTTTTGGGGCGGTCTTTTTGGATCAAGTTGACGACTTTATGAAAGTTTTCTTATATTGTCGTGACCTACTTGTGATGGTACACCTTCAAGTAAAATTTCATTTACCCAGCTCAAACGATGTGCAAAATGGGATTTTGGGAGGCCATTTTGGATTTAAGATGGCGACTATTTCCAAATGTTGTAATATTTCCCTAAACTACTCGTCATAATGCACCTATATGCCAAATTTCGTTTCTCTAGTTCAAACGGTTTGGAAAATGTTTTCTTAGGTCCGCCATTTTGGATCCAAGATGACGTCTTTCGATACATCATGTAATATTTTAGTAAGATACAAGTGATAATGCACCGTGTTACCAATTTTGATATTTCTAACTGCAGCCGTTTAGGCTGTGCATTCTATACAATAATGGGTTCGGCGGCCATTTTGAATCCAAGATGTCGACCTTTTCAACATTTTATAATATTTTTTTGAACTACTAGTGACAATACACCTTTATGTCAAATTTCGTATCTCTAGCTCAAACGATATGGAAAATAGATTTCTTACTTCCGCCATTTTGGATCCAAGATGGCGTCCTTGAATTCATTAGGTAATATTTTCGTAATCAAACAGTGATGTTTTACCTTTATGCCAAATTTGGTTTCAATAGCCCCAGCGGTTTAGGCTGTGTATTCTATACAACAATGGGTTCGGCGGCCATTTTGGATCCAAGATGGCGACCGAATTTGCTCATTAACGAACTTAACCGAGCTATTAAGCCTAGAAACAACATATACAAGTTTGGTTCAAATATCTTCAAAATTATGGCCGCTAGCGTGTTAATATATACATATATATATATATCATCATCATATTCAGCCGTTTTCTATCCACTGCTGGATGAAGTCCTCCCCCTTTTCTTTCCACATATCTCGGTCTGCTGATATCCTCATCCATGTAGCTCCTGCAAAACGCTTGATTTCATCTACCCATCTTACATTTGGACGTCGTCTCGGTCGTTTCTTTTCTCTAGGAATCCACTGTAGTACATTTGTCGTCCATCTTCCATCTGTTCGTCTAGCTATGTGACCGGCCCATCTCCACTTCATCTTCTTCGCAGTCTTGATTACATCATCTACCTTTGTTTGTGCGCGAATCCATTCATTTCTCTTCCTGTCCCTCCTGGTTATTCCTAACATGCGCCTCTCCATTGCTCTTTGTGTGACTCTCAATCTTTGAGTCGTTTGCGCATTCAATGTCCAAGTTTCACATCCGTACATCATTACAGGTAAGACACATTGATTATAAACTTTATGCTTCAGACGCATTTATATACAGGGTGGTAAGCTTACGGACCGACAAACTTCGGGAGGTGATAGTACAGTGAAAAATAAAGAAAAAAGTCCCAGACAATGGGAGGGAAATTCCGAGGCGTTACGGAGCTACAGCGTGCCGAAAGCGTGGGAAAATGAACTTCAGAGAAGATTATTGCGAAGACGAAAAATCGGAGAGTAGGCGGTTGAGAGTAAATTAGAGGAAGTCACACCCGGACTATCCAAAAATGCATATTGGAAAATTCTACAAGCAGGGCGCAAGGGATTCCCCAAAGGAAGTAGGGGATTCCAAAAAAGTCTTCCAAGTAAAGATGGGTCGAAAGGACCACAAATGGGATGAGTTGCCAACAGGTAACAATAATTCATTGCCGGCACATCGATATCTCAACGAGAATTAATGTTATGACCATTTTTATAAAATAATGCGTGGTTGCATATCAGACAGGGGTGATAATTAAAGACAGTCAACGAGCGTTTGGCTTATTTATTAGCAGTGAGAGAAACTAGAAGTATCCAGTCGGATGGTGGTGAGTACGCATCTCAACAGATGCAGTGTAGTAAAAAAAGATGTCCTCGTTGGTCGAGTGGTCAGTGCTATCAGGCGTCCGTGATGTCACAGCAGTCTTGCATTGAAGCCCGCCTGGAAAAGAATCAGGTGTATGATTAAAGCGTAACAGCATGCAAAGAATGGACGGAGGGTATTCGTTAATGTAGAGTCACGTTCGACTGGTTAGTAGAAAGAACGCAATCTAATACAGTAGCCAAAGAAGGAAGACATGGAAGAGAGAAAATAAACACGCGTGTGTACTAGGCATCAGGTGTCAACCGATGCAAGACAAAAAGTAGAAAGTTTTCCATACGATGCCTTTCGGCACGCTGTAGCTCCGTAACGCCTCGGAATTTCTCCCCCATTGTCTGGGACTTTTTTCTTTATTTTTCACTGTACTATCACCTCCCGAAGTTTGTCGGTCCGTAAGCTTACCACCCTGTATATATATATATATACACTTTCATATTGTACCGATCTCAATAGGTATATTTTTCTTCGAAATCTAGCTAAAAAATAGTTATGTGAGATAATTATTTAGCATAAAAGTGATAATTATAATTTGTTCTGAGTTATCATTGCTTTCTAATCAATCCAGGCTGGTTCGATTGGCGTCAAATGCATACAAGAATCCAAGACATTCTGAGTTCCTAACTACTTGAAATAACAACTACATGTTGAAAACGGATCACAATGTCCCTTAACTTTTGAATTATCATATAATTTATTAAAAGTACCTGTAGCCGCCAAATGGCTTTTAAATACGTCTTGTATTATATTTTTATTTAGTTTAAGATTTATGCGTGACCATCTTCAATTTACACAACACCACATACGATTTGTTAAATTATTATTTGCTTTCATAGCGTTTATTTTCCAATCCGTCTTAATTCAACTTTTATAAACATCTGTGTTAGGTGTACAAAAGAATGCTAAGTATTCGTTGTTTAGAATTATCATTTAGAAATAATCTATTTTCAGGATCTTTAAAATAACTACGTTAAATGGACATTGAAATATAATTATAGCATGCTTTCTTTAAATTTGTATTTTTAAATATCTTTTACTCAGTTCAATTATTTTAAATGCAATATTTTTTTATTTATTAGTTAATATTATTTGTTAGATATAATTATTAAACAAATAATTAATATAATTGAGCTAGTTAATCAATGATATACAATAACCAAATGTCTTACATTTCTCTGTACAAAAGAGAAGTAAAAAGTAGGTTTACAGACTGGTGAGATAGGCTTAACATACAAACGTCTTACAGAGACTATTGAGTAAGGGAAGGTTCACGTTTTCGTTCATCATTTTGACGTTGACACCTGCGTTCATGTTTATACTGCGTGACACTAATAATATTGTACTGAGTTCATTAAATGCCACAGTTTAATCTTTCGACAAAGGCGTAATTACGCAATCATAGTCTGATGCATTATGCCTTGCTCCGGTTTCACTTGCATATCCTGGGGCTACTTCCTCGCCTTGAATAATATAAAACATTCTGAAGTTTTCATATCAATAATGTTTTGTCAGATTGTCCTATTTGCAAAATATATTTTCTCAATATCCCTCGTATTATTGTATTGACTGAACTTCGAAAACATACCGCAAGCTCATTTCGCGATGATTTAAGAACAACTCTATGAATGTGATCACCAATTTTTTTCTAATAATTCCCATTTTTGTGTTAAAAAGATAAATTATCATTTAGGGTGAAGCGTTGGCAACACTCCTATTCTACAGTACCAAATTTTACCAGCCATATTAATGACGTTATTAGTCTATTGTCAGTTCAGCAACAGAAACATTCTTTTCAATTGTGAATGGTTCTCAATAAAGTATTTCATAGAAGACTTAGAACATATTAAGTAGTGTGTTTTCTGAACATCTGCGCCAAATTAAAACAGCGCTTTAACGAATCGTTTCGTTCAGTCGTTTTGCAAACCGCGCCAACTCACTTTTCTTCTTTTATCAAATTAGCCCCCACTAGTGCTTGTGACACGTATATATTCGTTATCTGCCATGAATGTTGTTGTTAATAGATTTTTATTGATTCTGAAGAAAAAAATTCTATATAAATGTACTCACATCAATCAATAGAAGATAATAGCGAATAGAGCAGGATCAGAGATTTTTATGGGAACTTTTCTCCCACCCCCCCATTTTGCTTTCTAGATCACTTAAAACAAATGAATATGAAAAAAAGAACGAAAAACTCTTTGCCGGACGCTGGACGTGTTTCCTCACGTACGCTGTCAGCGGTCATAGCGGGGAGGCCCTTACATCCAATATTTCACCTCCATCAATCTTCGCAGCTCTTTTAGAGAATCGCCAACGCGGAAGGACAGAAAGGGAGAGATGCTTGAGAGAGAAGAAGATATAGAAAGAGAGAGAGAGAGAGAGAGAATATCCGAAAGCATGGAGTCCGATGGAAGGGGAGCCGCTCGTGAAAAGTGACGTTGCAGAGATAAGCGACGGGTGTCGAAAAGTTATATCAAAAAGCTGTGAGCGGAATTGCACTATTAATAAGCGAGAGAATATAATAGTATGTGGATGTATGTGTGTGCGTGTCGCTGACTGGGTGTGGAGGGGTGAGAGTATGTCAGGGTATGTGAATAAGGATGGACGACACGTCAATCACGAGTGGGTATTTTTTTTGCGAGATTTGTTTGCTCCTCATTATATATATATATATATATATATATATATATATATATATAAATCAGTACCAATTTTTTTTATGCATAGATTTTTTAATGTTTTTTGCTACGTGTGTACTTGAATACGTGTGTATGTGAGTGAATTTCTCTTTCGTGATGGTATGCTGTGCTCCGACGAAGTATAGAAAATTTAGAGAAGGAGACCGAACAGGGCAAAAAAGGAAGAAAGTAGAAGTTAAATTTTTGCTGCTCCTTGCTATCTCTTCCTCTTGTTCTACCCCTTGCATGCATGTGAGACAATGAAACTGAGGGTGGGACGAAAATGTAAGCGAGTGAGGGAATAAGTTGATGGATGGCCCCTACAGATGGCACCGATTACCTCCCACTCCCAGCCTTCATATTCTACTGCCCTGTTACCGGGAACAAATGAGTGGTAGATTGTCCAAGGACAACGTACACACACACATAAGTACAACTTTCCGAAACACTACGAGAATGAAATAAGCTTCTCTTTCTCTTACATTTACATCACACGTAACATTAGATTAAGTTGGTTTCAACACAAAACCATAGTTTATTTTGAATTGTTGTCATAGGATACAAAATTCAAAATCATTTCGGGGTTCGATTCCCGACGGGAAGTTCCGAACTCAGGTGTTGACCCAGGATCAGCTACTCGAATTATGAGGTAGCGGACTCGGGTCTCGAAATCCATTCAAAGAGCGGAGAGGAATAGTTGTAATGATACTGTCTTTGAACGATGGCCGTTTGATAGGTCAACAGCTTTATGGAAGTCTTACCAAGAAATGTATTCAAATTCTCCTGTTTGTGTCCAATAGTTACTTTACAGTACGTTTCGGCGTTCGTGTAGAGACTCACAAATCATAAATACATGGAACAACAGTAGAATATAGACTGGCCCATAGAAAAATAACAGTTGATCATCGAGCTCTTCTTCGGATCATTCAGAAAAATAGTTTAAATTAAACCGATTGTAATAGGTTAAATTAAAGAGGTTCAGAAAAAAAACACTAGTTTTTCCTATAAATCAGAGCATGAAGTAAATAGGGTTGATATCAACTTCTATTTTATAAAAAAAAATACAATAAAGGAACGGAAAATGAAGTATGCATAGAAAATCACAGTAGAGGGTCTTTACAAGGATTATGCTTGAGCAAAGTTTATGATAGCGAGAGTGCAGCTTCGATAACACGATTTTTATACTACAATATGAATTACCTGACAATGAACTTCTTATGTGTGGAATCCCGATTGTTGCAGTTGTGGTACTGACCATTGTTCAAACATGTCCCTATAACTCTGTCCAGTATGGAGCCTTGGAAGAAAGGACAAAAAAATGTGTGTTGCCGTGCAAGTGCGTAATGATCTAAAGGCCGGTGGGTTCTTGCTTAGCGGCCAAGAAGCCGTGCTTTATCAGCACCTGCCAAATGCCTTCTGAAGGATTTATCACGGAAAATTTCCGGAGTAAACGATATCACCCAAGAGTAGAGTTACGAGCAACTGTTGAAGATGCATTCACGCACGTGACGTCGAATGATCTCCGCAAAATATCTGTCAGAATTAAGCTGTGCTACTAAAACGAAGGTATGCATAGCTATGTTCTGGCACCTTAAACTATCAGGTACGTGCAAGTATATAGCATCCTAACATAACAATTATTTATTATAGTACTAAAAAATAAAGGGAGTACGCCTACTTTTTGTCACCCTGTATATAGACACACTTTAAGACTCAATCCAAGTGGTTTTCCCGCCTTTTTCGTCTTACGTCAATTATTCAAATTTCAGTAGAGGAAAACAGAAATTAACTTTCACAGACCTAAGTTCGTTTCGTCCTTCAGTAATGAGTAGAATTAGTTTTAATAAAATATTGATAGTAAACTCAGGATTTTGTGCAGACACTTTTGGGACAGAATAATGTCCCAAAAGTGTCTGCACACAATCCTGTAGTTACTACTAGCATACAATAAATACTATAATAATTGTACTCATTACTGAAGGACGAAACGAACTTTGGTACGTGAAAGTTAATTTCTGTTTTCTTCTACTGAAATTTGAATAATTGACGAAAAACGAAAAAGGCGGGAAAACCCACTTGGATTGAGCCTTAAGTAAAAAAAATATGTTTTATCATGAAAACAGGATGTACATAAAGTCCGGCACATGTTTCATGTAGTTCTATTTCTGGACACTAGCTGGTGGTAAACTGAATACGGCGCTGGATGCAGCTGAAAAGACGTTTTGTAAATTACGTTTTGATAAAACAAAGAGTGCAAGAGATGTCCAATTTTTTTAAATGGGGATATGTAAAGAGCCTTTTCCCTCATCTTTTAAGTGATGTTATGGGACTATGGGGAGAAATTGAGCATGGGACAGCAAATAAAAAAATGAAAGTGTTACCGGACTTTATATACACTCTGTACACAGAAATTATTATTTGGTAACTGTTATCATTCAATGAATGAAAAATCTCAAATAACTTTGATTTGAACGTTACATTTGAACCAAGTTTCCTTTAAGACAAACCTGTCGTATTACAATTTCATCCTAAAACAGGGGAGATGACCGTCAATGTCTTCAGGAATAAGAAGCACAGACGACGGAAAAGACTGCATTTTGATGAATAAAATAATAAAAAAAAAACACTCAATAACAAATGCAAAGCGGTCACAGACGGGACTGAAAAAAAAGAAGTTTCGGGATGTTCATACATAGCTTTTTCATTGCTGTTATAAAAGTGGACACAGTAATGGAAAAGTGATCGTAAAGGGAACTGTTAGCTTCCTTTTTAATGAGCAGCTTCTCGCGGGAAAAGCGTTGAAGATTCTATAAACGTTGAGAGAACTTGCTAACATAAGTCGCTTTACTTTTATATTGGATATGCGTAAGGATATTTCATCTAATGCTTTGCTGTGTTTTCAGCACCTCTAAGAGAATCGACAGGTCTGAAAATATGAAAGAGAGAAAAGTAAAGATGGCTGTTTCTCGCCTTTTTCTTTATTTCATTGGTTTTGTAGATTAGTTGAAAATACTCAGAAACATATACGACATTTATACTACCAGGTTTCTTCCTTTGCAATATGATAACATTATTATACCGTGGTTTGCATATTACGTGATAGTAACTATCGCTTTATAATAGACGGTCACATAAGATTATTCATATAGTATCCATTATTCACACACTTTTAAAAAAGTAGAAAACATATTACAAGGCCCATTCTAGTATTGCTTCATATCTGAACGTTTTCATTATATTTCTGTGTTTCTTCGTGAAATAATACATGAAGTGACAAACGCTCGTCGTGAGCAGCCAGTCAGGTCGTGAAATTTCATATCTGGGAGTTTTGAAGAATGTTGAGTTGACTGTGAAACTAAAAAAATTGAAAACGGAAATCCAAAATGATCGCATTAGTTTTATGAACGCCTGGCTGTTCCGTAACACGCCAGTCTCTACTGCTTGCCGGGATTGTTTGATATGCAAGGATACTTGTAATATTTAAGCTGTAAACAAAATTAAATAAAATTTGAAAGCTTTTCACGTACTTACAGCTGTAAGCTAAGCTATGAAAACGTAAGGTAGCGCTCAAGGACAACACAGTTAGTTCCACTGTAAATAGATTTATGCAAAGTATGTGACGGAATTTAAGATAGGCTATGAAATATTACAGAATATACCAAGGTCTTCCTTGCTTTTCTAAAGGATATTATAGCTGTCTAGGCTCCTGGTAACAAAATTACAATACTTTTTTTGAAGTTTGCGTTAACGTGGCTACACAAATGAATTTTATTTGGGGGCAAGGTCTCTCACATAAATACAAAGTAATACTACCCCCATTTCCGAAAATAGTTGTACTTCACTTTTAATGACTTCTGAAGTCATGTAATCATTGTTTGCGTATTTCATTATGCGCTAGTTTAAAACCAACTTACTGTAAGTTACTAAATGATCTCACATTGTAGCGCACAATGATATAATTGGGTTAAAAAACTGAAAGAATAAAGGGACTTCCTGCCATAAAAATGTAAAAAAAATTAATATTAATAATAATAATTACAGTATTTTTGAAATGATTATATAGCCGACCAGCTAGCCGTGCGGTCTAAGGCGTTAGGCCTACGACTCGAAGGTTCCGGGTTCGAGTCCCGGCAGGGAGAACGTGACGGATATTCGTCACGGATAATCGTGACGGGTCTGAGGGAACAGTTACTAGTCTGGTCCATCTAAAGTAAAGTAAAGTAAATGATTATATTCTTTTAGAACACAAATTCAACATTTCAAATCTTCCTTGTTCAAGCAAATCTAAAAATGGTATGGGTTTTAAAATGGGTCTCAATATCTAAAAATAATTTTAATAAAATTAACGGCTTAGATTGTATATGTAATCTTAAAATACATTTTGGAATGCTAAATTGTAATATATATTTTAAAAATACCCTGGTTTCCCTGGATCACAAAAGATAAATCATACTTAGATATTATCTTAAATACAGTACCGTGGCCAGTACCGACATCACTGTATTTCTGTCTTGTTATGAATTTGCTGAACTTTTGAAATTTCAGCCTTGTATCGTGTGAACTGAAGAACTGAAATAAAATATTATTTCGTTATCGATCGTCATGCCACGTCTTCATATGAGAGATCTGCTTATATATATATTTTTTTGCTTTTGTTGTAGCAACAGATCTAACATGTACAACAATTATAATTTTGAAGTTCCAGCATATATACGAGGGGGTGCTGATAAGTCCTTAGCTTTGCCCCTTTCCCATTTTCCGATTTTAATTATTCTTGTTATGTTTGAAAGCTACATGTTTCTAGACGTTTGTTATCAAAACCAAAATGAATGCTACTAATGGAAATATTTCTTTTCAGGTGAGTATAGTTGAGATGACGGGGCAGTTAGTTAAGTCCAGTGATGTTGAGAGCAGAGCAGTCATCGAGTAAGCCCTCTTTCTCCAGCGTAAGTCTGCAAAGACTATTTATGATGAGATGCTACAAACAATGGGAGACCATGCCCAATGCTATGCTACAGTTATGAACTGGGTTGTCAAATTTAGAACAGGGCATTTTGACACCGAATATGACCCCCACCCTGGGAGACCCTCCATAGTAATTGTGCACAAAACAACTGAACAGCATCATGAAATGATTCTCGCAGATCGACAAAGTTCTGTCAAATAGTTAGGAGAGGACCTAGGCTTCTTCAGTGAACGCGTTGATGTCATAATTCGTGATCATCTTTGCATGACAAAACTGTCAACCAAGTAGGTGCCGAAATATTTGCATGCCGATCAAAAGCGTTCAAGGCTGCTTGCTTTCTAGAAATGTTAAATGTTTTGAGCCGCTTTGAGCAGGAAGGCAATAACTTTATGGAACGTTTGGTCACGGAGAATGAAACATTGATCTATTTGTATGATCCAGAGACAAAAGACCAATCAAAAAATGGCGTCACAGTGGTTCACTGAGACCCAAAAAGTTTCGTGTTCAAAAATCAAGTGCAAAAGTTCTTCCCGCCTCCCATCTCAACTACTCACCTGAAAAGAAATATTTTCACCATTGATTTGGTTCTTGGTAACAAACATTTAGAAACATATAGCTTTCAAACGAAAAAAGAATGATTAAAATCGGAAAATGGGAAAGGGGCAAAGCTAAGGGCTTATCAGCACCCCCTCGTATCTTGAGTTGACCTGTTCCGTATAGACAAATGCATTGCCTTATAGAATAAGAATATTATATTCTGAAGATAAATATCGAATTGTAAATGAGATATTTACAATAATCTTATCCGACTATGTACTTAGTGCATGAAACTTTTGGTTGTCTGAACATTTTCGTTTTATCAAGGAAATGAAATGGATTTCATATAGTACCCCGAAATACCAAATGTAATCTGGTTTTAAAGTTATGAGAAGAGACATGAAGTATTTTTAAGACCTTACTTCATAGTAACTCACCAGTAGGTTAAAGCCTAACTTTTAAATATATATTAACTCGCGACGTAAGGAAAGAAACAATCTGACGTGGAATTTTGGACTACAAATGTAAAGTTTCAGAATGAAGAATTTCAAAAACATTCTAAACATTGTATGATGACTTCAGAGAGAGAATCTAAAATTACATGAAAAAATGTAAAACACAGTTATATAAAAGACATATCACGAGGGAAAAAAGTACATAAAGATATATTACTAACATCAATTTTACCTGAATTCCAGAGTTAAAGAAATCACAAGACCAAAGGAGGTAACAAAGTTAACCTTTCGGGAACCAGAAGATATTCTATTAACATTGGATTGTAAAAGAACTAACATGAACACTGAAAGTTATGCTCTATATTTTCTACGACAACAACCGTGTCAATCAGTTAAAGACTGCGTTCAGCAGAGAAGGAATCAGGCTTCAAAGCGCAGGCTTGGAAACTTCGGAATGGAAGCTTCCAAGGATAAAATTGTTTTAGAAGTTCTAGGCAATTCATTACGAAATGCTTTTCTACTTCCAACACATGGTGTATTCACACAACTATTGCGCATTGTATATCTCAATTCATTTTCGTAGATTCAACTCAGCGATTGAATAATACTAGTGGTACATTCATCTTACACTTTTATGAGTGAAAAAATATCATTTTGAATGAACTGAATTCTTGTAACGGTCTTAAAGTAGCTTGTGAGAAAGTTACGGATGTCACTTTCAAAAATCAAGAGAATAAGATGTTAAAAAGAATATTACAAAGCACATTTCAAGTATATTATTCTATGAATATGCCTGAACATTTTAACTACACATTTCTAAAAGACAGTGTTAAGAACCTGCATTCAGCTTATGCTATGACATTTTACGGTTGGCAGTCAAATAAGGGAAGCAGAGTGAAAGAAAATAGATTTACGAATTGCGTGCCACTTTAGGCGTGAACACTGGCAAGATGAGGCGTCGACTGCTGGCGGTCTATCAAGACAGATTCCTCTCTTTCTCCTGCTTTCCTTGATAGCGGGAGGTCTCCTTGTCTGTGATCACGTGACATGATAAGTCTGTTCGTAGGCTTGCTGAAGAATAGTGTTGATTATGAAGAACGGGTATTGGGTAAGCTCTCTAACATTTTCACCCAGCATGATACATCTCACTTATTATTATTTAGTGTTTCGTGAGTCAAACAGTCTGATCTTCCTCATTAAGGCCTTGAACTTGATTGATAACAAGTTGTCCACCTTCGTGCTTTTTTCATCTTTAAAATAAGAAGCATAGGGAGAAGTCATTATTTTAGCCTAGTCATTCTCGCGCTTCCTCTTTCTACGTAATTATGTAAAAAGCTTCCTTGTAACTCTAAGTGTCTGACAAGGACTACCTAACCTGCGTGTCTTACAACTCTTGATAATTATCTATATTCGTGAAGTCCTTATACCCCATAATCCACTGTATGTTCTATAAAAATACATAATCAAGGGCCTTCTTTCATTCACATGTATTATCAGTCATAATCGCTGATATAGAGAAGGGATTATGGTTTAATAAAGAACGTTTATCTTCTATGTGTTCACAATGAATTCTCATCTGGTATGATAATGTTGAGGAAGATAACGTTTTTCAAAATTGTGCGACAGACATTACTCATTTTCTCCTGACTTATTAATATCTCCAAGCTACTGCTCACGATTTTCACTGTCCCCGAAACAAATCCAAAATTACAGTTACTATATTCTACATTGAATCTAAAGGAAAATAATTTACAATATAACAAAAGCAATGTGGTCCTTGAATATTACAGAGATATATAGGTACTATTTTTTATTATATTTCATGTTACGAAATATAATTTTCAAAAGTACTAAAGGAAAATTGCTAATTACTTTTGAGTTGATCCTTTATAATGTGACTGTAGCGCTCTTCCTGTTTAACCTATTTGACCTGCTGATTAAGCAAGGACCACTGACTTACACCATAGTAATATCCTATTACTGTTATATACAATAAGCGACCTGAAGAACTTGGCGTTGCCCTGCATCGTAAAATAATCCTGTTCTGTTTCATATACGAATCTAAAAAACAGGTGCTGTTTTGTGAATTGCAAAAGGATACACTACATTTTGTGATATATTAGACGAACACTACCCTGAAGGTGAAAAGTTTGGGACCATACATGATCCACAATGGTCTTCCTCTGCTCAGACAATGAAGATATCCGAAGTTTCGTGTAGATGGGCTCAACACTGTAGATTTCTAAATCACTTAGACGAACATAACGAGTTTGAGCTTTATATACATTCAAATGCCCAAAGCCATGGAAGAGGTACTTACGTAGGTTATGCAGATTCCTCCTAGTCCGGTGAAGTGCAGAAATTCGCCGCGACACAATGGAAGAAATGTTGAGATATACCTCCCTAGACATTGGCCCACAGCTCGCTGGTACGATGTAAGTGCAGGCACTTCGGAGCTCTCTACCACATCCCATAATGTCTTGGATTAGGTTTATGTCTGGCGGCTGTCCCATTCATTGGAACTGTAAGAGTGATCCACGAACAAAATGGCATAGCTTGGGCCTGATAGAACTCTGCATTATCTTATTGGAACATCCCATGGTGCTCGAGGTACATCAAATTCGTAAATGGCTGCAAAAGGTCACCGTACAGTACAACATATTCTTCCCCGTTCAGTGACAGGTTAAAAGACCCAGTGATTCCAACTTGTCAGTGAACACAAATCACACCGGAATGGAATCACTACCAACCTTCAACTGGTTGACAGCTGGTTTCCATGGCTTCGTAGTATCTGAACAACACATGAAACCCCACAGTCAGCTCGAGAGAATTGGTGTCATGACTCATGCTACAAATTTTGTTATTTTTCTAGAGTCAAATTACTGTGTTCAAGAGTCAAATTGGGTTATTGTGTCCGTGTCGTGTTGTTAATGGAGACACTCTTTTGCACCCCACGTAAGTTAAAGCACACTGGACTGACCTGACGTGTATCTCGCATCGTCTGCTTCGAATATGGATATGATTTGAACTACTGCCTCATTCCGTTGTCATGGATAACTCTACACAGACAACGCTGATTACCATTATTAAACACCCTGGTTTCCCTGCGATGGGTGGCATTGTTTTATATGAAATATTCTTGGAATACACGTGAGATCATGGATTGGAAAGTTTTTAATATTTGCACAATTTTGGAAATAGAATATGCAATCTGTATCAAGAAGCAACACCTCATAATGAATTAAGATGCTCCCCCAAACCGACACATAATGGTATAGCCATTTAATTATCTAAAAACTAAAACTAAACTGGGTGGCGCGACAACCCTTTATGATCCTTGGCCTGTCAGACGGCTGCACTAACACCAATTAGAGGGTTATCTTCTTCGTAGCCGTATGTCTGACTTTCCTGACCACAGTCCTCTACTTCTTTTATTCAAGTAGCTCCCCAATTGTCCTTACGATGCTGGATCAACACCGACGTTTTTGAGCCCCACCGAAAATCGAACCCGGCGCCACTCGCACTGATGTGGAGCATACTATGGACCAGGGCACACAGGGAGCCCACTTAATTTTCTACACACTATTATCAAATCACTTTTGGTATTTTAGTATATATGTGACATATGAACAGCGAAGTAAATAAATGCAGTGATAAAGAAAATCAATCGTGTTCACTGTTACTATACAAAAGTGTTGCAGATGTTATTACAGAAAATTTTACTAATGGAAAAAAATGAATCAGTCGTCGTCATAATATGTAAAATTAAATCAAAACGTTATTTTTAATTTCAAGCAAATAATTAACATCTCAGTAATTTAGTTCAACTTTTAAAAAGAGTCGTTTCGATATTTTTTTGTCTCGTTATCCACAACATAAACATAGTATCTACTCAGCTACCTAATCTGAACAAATTATTGAAAAATCGTATAAGTCCAGCTAAATTTATGACGTTTTGTAGGCCTCGAGGGCTCAAATTCGAGTTGGCTTGCGTGTAACACAACAAATACCTTGCTATTTTTAGGATTAACGCATAATTATTTTAAAATACCTCCTAACCCTTCGTTGGAATAGAAAGGGATCATTGTTTGTAGGAACAGTGAATGCACCAGAGGTACATTTAACATTCTCCAATTTAGTAATCTGCTCAACAAAATGATCAATGTCCATTATTCAGAAGTGAATTTAGTTTTAATGCAATGAGGAACGCACAGCTGTCGGCTATCAATTGTCAAATCCATTAAACAACATGTGGTGTTACATTCATCAGTTTTATTCACGGCACTCAAAAACGAATGATTGTTTATGGGCTCCAGTGACTGAGGTTAATTTCACTTATTTAACGAACAAGTTCAATTTAAAAGTGACAAACTTTTCATTCCTTGTTTTCAATTTCAGTTGTCAAATGAATGAAAGTAGAAAAGCATGCTTATACATACATACATACAGATACATGAAACCTTCTAACAATAATATACACAATGTCAATAGAATTTTAACAGCATAATTTACGAAAAGCTGATAATACTTTTCGGTTTCTCTGGAAGAAAGGGTGAAATCCTTGTCTACAGCTGGGAATATATTACTTTAAAATGCATGTGGTTTGATTAATAGTTATAGGGACATCTTCGTATATCTAACTACAAATGAAATTAGTTAGCACTATGTATGTTTTGTTTGTCCATGGTGCAGGAGTTCTTTCGTTCGTAAACTTTTGTTAAGAGTTTTAGGTTCGATTCCTGATGAGGAAATTTTGAATTAGTGTTGTAATTCTACTTTAAACCTTAAGTTTCATCATTAGCGCCTGATTACGTTGGAAGCAATGCTCAACTACCATGGTTCACTTTGCCATGGAACATTTGGGTAATTACTCTGTCTGTGGCTCAATATCCAAGCGTCTCTTCCTCAGCTCATAGACCATTGACTCATATTCGGAAGGTTCTGGATTCGAGCCTTGCGACCAGCATCCTTACAGAGATTTTTCCTTTTCTTTACTTCACAATGGTTCGTGGTGTTTCTCAAATCTTTCAACGTTATTTTAACTCATTTCCCGACGTCATACAATGATGAAATTTTGCACGCGATGTAGTCGGGAGACAATATAATATTCTATTGTTACTTTAATGTATTTTAAAAGCATATTTAAATATTTTTAATAAAAACTTCTTTATCCCAAAATAACTACTAGCCTGCAACGAAGTGGCGTTTGGCTGCTGGCAGAAAACTTTAGAATTAGGGTCACAAATCATTATCGAACACCGAAATAACTCTAAAAAATAATGCAAAAACTTTTCAAAGACATACTTTTCTTAAAGAATTCATACTAAAAAGTAAATATATTTTTTTTAAATATTTCATAATAAATATATATATATATTATGCATGACCAAAAAGAAAAGTATGTGGTGCGCCAATTGAAGAATTTATAAAGTGATTGTATATGAGAGAGCGTCCCATGCTTTTCTTTTGGTCATGCATAAACAAAATTGTTTTTCTCTTTAGTATGAATTCTTTAAGAAAAGTAGGTCTTTAAAAAGATGTTATTATTTTCTTCCTCAGTCACACCACACTAATACCTGGATAGTACTTTGAAACTGAGTTCTCATCGCCTTTCTTTACACATCCTCTTCTATACCTTGTCCGAGCCTATCACAAGGTACGTAAAGAGCAAAGTGTTTTACATTTCAAATGTGTTAGCTTACATTTAGAAAATTTTGCCATTAAAATATTATTTATTAATATAACCTCTATGTATTTACTGGGTGAGTTATACACAAGTATAGGAACAATCTTTCACGCTTCCTAAATATTTATAGGTAACAGATATTGAGATCAAATGAAACTACCTGAAGAGCGTGTTTCCACCTGACTAGAACGCCTGTTTACACAAAAGAATCAAAATTACGAACATAATTATTTATTATTAAATTTATAATATCAAGTTAAAGGAACCCATATTTATATGTATTGCGAGATTGTACTACCTTTTGGTAAATTTGAATATATCACAAAATAGGGTAACATGATCGTATTTGGCATATCTGGATTTTCTAGTTAGTGTGCTATACCTTTTCTGCACTATGGAAAGAGTACATTATTTATCCTAACGGAGATTCATCGTGAAGCATTGTCGCACACTGTTCTATGCTTGAATTTGAATTTAAATTTTACTTAAGTTTTTATGGAGCTACAGCTCAGGCCGAATGGATGATGATGGGAGAGCTGTCGAATGAAGAAACTGAAAGACCGATAAAACTTACGCACACAGAATTTGTCCACCACAAGGCCCACGTGGCACAAGCCTGGATTCAAAGGAGAACGCCACGAATCAGAGGTGCACTCTGTCACTGAAAAACTGTTCTCGACATAGATGGGCGACATTTTGAGCATATTTCTTAGCTTGAAGGACGTTTGGTAGACAAATGTACTTTACATAATTTGCAACATGTGTATTGGTATGTCAATAAAGTGTTTGTAAAGTGTCCGTAAAGTGAAGAGACACATTGAAAGGTTTTAAGTTGAATTGTTTATTCAATATTCCCCTTCCGTATGTCATTAGCCATAAAGTTTCATGTTTGACCGATCGACCGTTTTCTATCTAAAAATGGTCAAACAGCGAAACTTGAATTATCATCAAACCTGTATGTTAAAAGCAAAATGCTTTGCAGGCAGAGTTCCCGCCGAGATCCTACTGTTTTTTTTATTATGTCATGTTGTAGGAAATTCTATCATAATTTCCATGGTGCAACTCTTAAATATACTTCTAGTTTTCCTCTTGAGATATTAATCGTATGATATTACAACTAACTAACTCTATGGCTTATGGAACTCGCAAGTTCATCGCCACAGTAACAAACGTTCGCCATTGGATTCTATCCTGGGCAACATCAAACCAGTTTTCATCACGAACACCTACTTCTCGAAGATCTTTTCTAATATTGTCCTGCCAACGACGTCTCGGTCTTCCCAATGGCCTACCTCGATCCGGCCTTCTAACCAGGATATAATATAATCTTCGTTTTTTCCCTATTCGAGCTACATGGTCTGCCCACCTTAGTCGTTGCGATTTCATTATTTTTACAACATCTGGTGAATCGTACAGTCCGTGGAGTTCTTCATTATGCAGTCTCCTCCACTCTTCATTCATCTCGTCCCATTTTGGCCCGTATATCTTTCTCAAACCTTATTTTCAAACACACGTAATTTATGTTCATCTGCTAGGGTCGTACTCCAACTTTCGCAACAGTCAAGTATTATCGGCAGAATAACCGTTCTGTATATTTTCAATTTCAATTTCCTTGATATTAATCACGATGTTGGAAGTCTTTTGACTGAATATAAACATGCCTTCCCCGATACTAAGCGATTTTTTATTTCTTCCGTGACCTCATTTTTGCTTCTTACATATGCTCCCAAGTATTTAAATTTGTTTACTTTCTCTATGACCTCATCCCTATTTTTCATGCTTTTATTTCCTTTATTCCCTGTGTATTACAAAGTCAACTTAATTATACTGTATATAAATGATGATATACAAACAAAATAGTGCTTTGCAGATCGACTTCCCAACAAGAACTCTCTATTTTTATTACAGCATTCTATAGGAATTTTTCTGGTCCTATTTAATGGTGTAAATCTCATATCAGGTTCTGGTGTTCCTCGTGAGATATTCATGTTGTTTTGTTGCAATGTTCACACCATTATAATTTCACATAACGGGGTGAAAACAAAAGAAGTGCTTTAGAGATGAAGTTCCACTGTTTTTATTACATCATTATATAGAACATTTTCTTCTCTTTCCAATGGTTCAAGTCCCATATCTATATCTGGTGTTCCTTTTGAAATATTTACCGTAGTATGTTGAAAGGTGAGCACCATTTTAGAAACTGATTTTTTCGCGTTCATAAAGGCATTTCTGAAAACTATGGTTTCTTCACAATTTTATTATCAAATTTTAATTCTCTGATGCGTTTTACATATGAAACACCTAAACGTGTTTATTACAATAAACAAAATGTGACCTGAAAAAATAAAATGCAAATGGGCGTATCTCCGTAAAGTAATGGTTGTGGCAACATTTAAGGACAAAACATGTTGACTTCTAAGCGCTGGATCTCTGAACAAAGGTGGCCTAGAAACATGTACCTTTTCCAAAAATTAATATATCAAATTTCATCAAAATCGGAGAGTATGGGTGAAATTTCATTTTTTTCCTGTCTAATTTAGCATGGATGACCCTCACTAGTTTTGTATAACCTATTGCTTTAACCTGGGGTTTGTTACTACATTTTAATTTTGTCATCATAATAGCAAAGTGGGTATAACACACAATGTGTGCGGTTTAAATAATTCCATCTTGGCCCACATAATGCGCCATCTTACCCCACCTATGAGGCAAGATGGGAAAGTAATACGTTTTCATTTGCATTACCAAAAATGAAAAATAATTGTAACTTGTAAGTTTCGCTCAGTTACTATGCAAGTTAACATTCTGCATTCTTAATTTCTGTGTCGTATTTTCTTATTGGATATCTAAGACCTTTTGCCAATTACGTTTCCTAAAGTACCCCATCTTACCCTTCCTTCTTCTACATCCACCACCGTAAACTTTCTCCATCTTTTCTAGGTTACCAGAACCGCAAATATAATCTAATTTGTAGAAGACCCAAATTTTTAATCAGATGTGCACATTTAACAACAGTTGGTCCATTTGACGTGCACATTTAAAATGTACAACAAGTTTGTCTTTTTTACAGTGTAGACTAGATAGTTTGTAGCAAACTTTCTCAACGATTTCTGAGGGAGTAATTTATTTTCTTCCCTGTGATATAATAAGCGAAAGTCTTAACTGAATCCTTAACGCTCTATTTTCTTCCCTCTCGAGCCCTCTCATATGGACGGAGCTTGAATACTGTGAAGACGAGACATATAAGCTCTCAATATGAATTTTATTTAAAGCTTTATCCAGCTATTTCTCTGGTCGGAGCTTGGTGCGACTGAGGAAGATCCCCGGAAAACCCCCGTCAGGAGAGCCGTCCACTGGGATCGAACCGACGAACTCCCAAATACAAAGCTAACGCTCTTCCAATTGAGCTACAGTTGATTGGTATAAACACTGAGTGTAACGCGTATATTTTTTCTCTTTTAACGAACTGATTTTGTTACAGATTACTACTCTCCACCATGCTCATTACTATGCCGTAGTTCAATTCGTGTAACTTTAGCTTAGCAACCTAAAGTTCCTGCGAATTCAGGACTCTGCGGACGCCTATTCTGACTGAGTTTTTTTTTTTTTCAGAGTTTTGCCTGTTTTACCAGGTAAATGCCGGAAGCACCTATTAACTAGACCCTGACCGACTACCTTCGAACATCCTCTTCCCCACCCTATCCTGACCTGAGCATAAGATGCTTAAAGGCTATAAATAAATTCAATTCAAATTCTACTATGTTCAGCCTTATTTTTTTAATATGGAAAGACGATGACAATTTTAGTGTTTCCTAGGTTATTTTGTCGTCCGTTGGTGCGGGGTGAATAAAATTTCTTGGTAACACTAACAGATGTTGTACTACTACTACTGCTGTAAATACTAACACAACAACAACTAATAATAATAATAATAATATCATTACTACACTTACAACGACTACTACTACTACATCTACAACAAGTACTACTACAACACAACAATAAAAAGTAATACTACTATTAATAGTACTACAACTACTACTTAAAGAAGGTCGTTCGGTTTATATCCGACCGATTGCGCAACGCTAGCTACTGACAGCGTCTGGAACTATGGGTCTGCTGTCGTGAGCAATATTATGTCTAATCGTGAAGGTGTATGAGTGTCATAAAATGGTGCCAAAATCAACGTTGGTGGGAAGGGTTTGTTATTTCCCTTTCCCATGATTTTTTCGTACACACGCATTGTGAAACAGTGTCGGGATAATAAGTTAAACTCGGGGTGACTACTGCGAGAGCTAATGTGGACCGTTACACACAACATTCGCCCACGCAAAGCAATAGGAAGAGGGCTACAGAGAAACTGACACCTGTAGTGTTTCGGGAGATTCGCCGATAAGTGTGTAAAGAAAATCGACCGACCTAACGTGTGTGGCTTTGAGATACCATTTGGCACCTTCAACTGTGAACATCACCATTCAAACGCGTCTGAGAGGCTGAGATACCTACGTAAGGCCCGCGCATACCACCTTGTACCGCGCCACATTGCAGCACGTGAGACGAACTATAGGAAACTATGAAAACACGTGGAAGGGTAAAATGGAAACAGTCGCCACAACGGGTAAAGCATACATCCTTCTCACTTCTAATGGTCACTTTCGGCCGATTACATACCGTGACTATTATGCGATGGGGCTCTGCATCTTTGTTCGACACTACTGGGACAGTTTTCCACGTGGGTCTATGGTTGTGAAGTTAATTTAGTTATGCGGGTAAGTTCATGATATGCAAGGTTGACAAAAACGTAAAAGTGAATGCCAGGTACTTCGAGGAATCCATTACGACACTCTTTTTGGAGAGACAACCCACAATTGAAGACCTGAATTGAAAACATCCCAAGTACACTTTTTTCGTATTTGCATTTTTCTGTTCGTCGCTATCTTTGTTCCAAGAGCTATCAACTTGCAGACATATTACATCCTAATCCCACCACAGAAACATTTTTTTAATACAAAATAATTTTCTCTGAATACGATAACATACGAAGAAGACCTTAGACTGTTTCTCGTTCCTCCTGAAAAATATACTCCGGTGGACTTGTATTTTTTTTCAATTCAGGTCTTCAATTGTATGGACCGGACTCAAACAACGTGCGTATCCGCATGGACAAGCCCTCAGGTCAAACCGCCACAACACCTCTGCGTTTTTATCGGAAAATGGAACAGCAAACAAGAGTCCCTATGCTAGTCCAATGGATTTCTGCTCATTTGAACTGTTGAAAAGACGTCTCCAAGATTGGATTCCGCGCACCCTGACTGGCTCCTGGAAAGCCTGCAGGGAGCAATTGGACAGAATGCCCATGCCAGTGCTCCGCCGGAGTTTGCTTCAATGGAAACTGAGATGACGGACGAGAGTCTACAGTGCTGGGGTTTCAATAAAACCCAACTAGTGGTGGCGACAAAGTTTCTCGTAAGGCGAGTTCCTTTTCAAATCAGTCGGATATAAACCAAACGGCATTCTATTAGTAGTAGTAGTTCCTATATCTTACGTTTAAACTTCATTCAAATCTTTGTTTCTAATTAATTTATCTGGTTTGCAACATTCAAAATTTGAGTTGTTTGAAATTAAACATGGAAACAGTTAATATTTTTCATTGTTATAGATAAGGAAATCACTGGATCTTTCAATTATTTGCGCGTACCGTCACTTGCATTGACTTAATTTATCCACATGGCCTGTCCCGGTGCCCAAGGCATTCTGATTTATATAATATGTAGATTGTTGAGAGCATACACGCTACTGGTTATAAAACTCTATTGCATGAAGTAACAAGTGTTTTAGGATCTCACTTTCAGATAAAGATATCCGTGCAAATATTTAACCTAAAATGAATTATTTTAAACAATAATTGCTTCCTGTGATGGACTTTCATAAACACTATAATATCTGCATTTTAAAATTGTAATATCGTTGTCATATTTTCATACTTTCCAAAAATGAACAAACGTAAGGCATAAGCTTGGTACAGAATATAGTATATTCTTTTAGCCTAGGGTGACCAAATGATATATTTGAAAATCCGGGACATTTTGTTCCACATTTACAGCTGTCGTTAGACCATTCTATGTCCTAAGACTCTTTCATTACGTTATTCATTCTTATCCTAATAAAAGGAATATCTCAAATTTCAGCTCCAGATGCCACTCGAATGTGGAAACAGTATAAAACTATTCGCTCGCAGTTTAAATAGACAATAAGCAGACGAATGGACCAATAATGGCGAATGGGAAGCTTAATAATTCATTTGCGTAATGGAGCAAGAGAGTCGGTGAAAAGATAGGAAATTGGTGAAATTAAGTGTTGCATGAAAACGAAAAAAATAATAGAATGTGTTATTAGTGGAACGCATTCCATGAAAAATGTGCTATCAGTAGTTACTTACGCGACATCACGGCAAGAGAATAAAAGGTAATATTCCTTTAAAACTAAAAATGAAAAAAAAAAGTTGAAGTGGTTGGGTTTAGATCCAGGGTCCACAAGCACTCTGGTCAGACGCCCTTTCCACTTAATTACGATGGCAGTTGGTGTTTCTGCCTTTCCGAGTGATATCTATAGCTAGGATTTTACTGCAGAGGATTTTAATCGTTAACACGTTTTTAATTTTGCTACGAGGAATGTCTCGTGAAAAAAGGAGAGATACGTTTGCTACAGTGTGAAGTTTTTGCCCCACTTAATTTCTCTTTCTGCCAATGCAATCCTTGCCGTTCTCGGTCCACCAGTAAACTGTTTATTATTCACAGTGTAAAGGCAATATAAACACTCTAAATGGCGGGGCGTTCAGTGACAGGCAAGTAACGTTACTCCTGTTACTGGATTATAAAATATCCAACTAAGGCTTAAACTTCATCCACAAAAGTATGTAACCTCAAAATTGCCTGTTTAGCTTACACTTCGATTAGAAAATGACCGAGTTTTAAGCGTAAAATAAGTTGAACGTTCACGGACAAATCACTTTGGAGAGTTTCAACCCATTTTCAGTTAACGTTAAGCTATTACAAAGAAAATGTTTAACTAAAATGGAGTTAATTTTACCAATCTTTCAACTAAAAGGCTTACACTATATCCACATTTAAGAGTAAATACAACAAAACGCTAATTTTCGACTTTTATTTCTCCATAAAGCGGAGTAACTTTCATCCATTTCGTGTTTCCACTTTTTACAGTGTACTTCTTTAACCATTTTAACGTTCTATCCGTATTTACGAGTCTTCTCGTTAAAATATTAAGCAAGTTCAATTTTAGTAGAGTATCATCTCAGACTCAACAATGAACAACAGAATAAACAACTTCTTTGCAATTTCTCTTTCATGTTTTCTGACTTGTTCGTTTCCGTTTTCGGGTTGAAATTCACTTCTCTTCAAAATTTAAATATAAAGAAACGACAGAGAGAGGAGGGAGAAAGAGAAATAATACTATGAGCTCTAGAAGGTATGTTCATAAATTACATAGAAGATCCCTCCACAAAGCTTCATAATATCGAATAAGATATGTAGAGTGCGCACACGCACACACACACACACATAAGGAGAAAAAGAAGAAAATCGTGAGGCGGAGGATGTGAAGTATCAACACAGATACACACACACACACACACATACGTTCAGTCATCGGATGACATGACGACAAATTTGTCCTGGAGAAGAAACTTCTTTCTTCTTCTTCTTTGCACGGCATCACTTCAAAGTATTTGGATATAAGTTCAGAGACCAACCTGACATCACACACACACAAATACACAGTGTAGAATGATTGTAATTGCAAAGACTGCAGAAGTTACATGGATACAACAGAACAACAGACTATTGGGAAAGAGATCAGTGGCTCATGAAACAAGACCTCCTCAAAAATAAAGTTGCAAAGGATAGACTTCTGTCTGTCCCCTTCGGCCTTTTCTCCTGTTGTCTGTTGCGGATTAAATTTTGAAAGGTAAAGAAAGGCAAAAATTGTATCAGGTTTAAAAGAAAGGATGTCGTTTTCCGTTACAACCACTTCTCACGTGCCTCCCACAGACTGAATTCTTGTGAACACCCGGAACCATTTGTAGTTGGCCTCACAGCATCTTGAAAGTAAAACCTGCTACCAATAAATCTGTTAATATGTCAACATGTAACGAAAAGTATGTACTTTCCAAAATCATTTTATTTGTCTGATTTCAAACAGATTTTTTTAAAACGGAAATTACAAATCATGAGAACATGACAGATTTTGGGATGCAAAATATGATTATTTAGCAACTTACTGGATACCAGTTAGATACCGATTGTTTTGAAGAATACTTTTTGTGTTCTTGAAGAACACACACGTGTTACATGCTGTAAACCTGAGGAACTGAACAAGGAAGTTTCAATTGCGAGGTCGTTTTAGAATCTAACTCAGTACATAATGTATAAGGAAAACAATCCAGATAATTCGCTTTATTTCTAAACTGTTTTCGAAGTTTTCGTTTTCAATATTATTGATTTTATTAATATCATCTATATTTCTTTTGTTTTATAAAAGAACATAGCGTAATATTTCGACAATGGGCTATTGCCTCATTTGCACTACATTGTGTTTTAAACGTTACCGTGGTATTTCGCATAAATTATGAAGTATACAATTTGGAAGTGCAATAAATATCTTATAATAATAAGTGGCAATCTAATCCTACTTGAACATCACAATACGCATATATCAAAGAGCATCAAACAATATCTGATCATACACAAGAAGTATAAATTAAACATAAATATATAGGATTTTGTTTCTAAGTTTGAGATTCAAGATTTCTCTTCCCACAATGTGACTTGGAAATTTGCGTGCGTTTGCATGGACAAATATTTAAAATAATCTTTCTGCATTTCCTAAGCACTAGAGAAATATTGGATGGATGCAGTTGATTTGAGGAATAAATCAATAGGAAAAGTTATATTGACTGACACTAAATGAAAGTGTACGGTGATACTAATTACTAAAATTATCAACAATGCTTTACAGAAATATAGCAGAATGATACTACAAAGCGCACTTCTTATACACTTTTAAAGAGAAATATTCTGATAATTTTTGTATACTTACACATTCTATCCGAAATAGGTACACTACGTGATCAAAAGTATCCGGACACTCTCCTAAAAATTAAGTAAAATTTCAGGCCGCCCTCCATCGGAAATGCTGGCAATTTGCGGCCAAACCTTAGCCTTGATAATAATCTGTACTCTCGCAGGTATACTTTCAATTATGTGCCGCAAGTTTTCGTGAGAAATGGCAGCATTTTCCTGGCGAAGTGCCGAAATGAAAAGAGGTGTCAATGTGGGTCGCTGTGGTCTAGCAGAACGTCGGCATTCCAAAACATCCCAGAGAAATTTTATTGAATTCAAATAAGAAATCTGCACAGACCAAACCATTAGTGTTACGTTCTTGTCGTCAAACAACTCTCCAGCAATCCCTGCAGATGGACGGGTGCTAGGTTGTGTTGAAAGCCACAATGATCATTCCTGAGCTCGTAGGCTTCAGGAAAGTGCTTAAAATGTCTACATAGCCTTTTGTCGTATCACTGTCACGTAAAGCAACAAGGGGACCAATATGACTAGGAGAAATATGACCACACACTAACATTACCACCAACGAATTTCATTGTCGGCACTATATAGGCTGATCGATGTCGGCTTACCAGGCATTCGCTACACCGCACACTATCACCGAAACGCCATATGATATACCTTGATTCATCACTCTACCCAACGGTGTTCCACTATTCTGTGGTTCAGTTTTGACGATCCTTGCACCACGTGAGGTGGTGTATGGCATTTGTCTGTGTGATGTGTGGCTAGTGGGCAGCTCCCCGGCCATGGAAAACAAGTTCCCGCACCTCGCGCCGAACAGTAATAGTGCCTGGAGAAGATCCTGATGCAGTTTGGAATTCCTGTGTGATGGTGACGATGGATGATTGACGATTGAACTATAATATTCTCTCTAACACTTGACGGTCTTTGAAGTTCAACATGGGAGGTCGTCTTGCACGTTGTTTGATTGTTCATGTCCTTTCACATTTCCACTTCATTATACCTATGAATGTTCAGGGGGTTAAAATCTCGCTCATTGACTCCTTATATAAGTAGCATCCAATCACCAAAGTCCGTGAGTTGCTCACACCGTCTCTTTATTCTGTCTCGTGCTGTCTGCTGACTACTGAGATCGCTGAGCATATGTTCCACGAGTTAGATGGCAGTACTGTGTAACCTTCTAAGATAAAAAGGTATCGTGTTGTATCCTTATACTTTTCAACACATAGTGTATGTTCTGTTTAACTCCAGTGAAATATTTTTGCATCTTATATCTTCAGTACGAAGGGAGACACGTGGCAGAGTTATAGGAAAGATTTAACAAAACCAATAGCAGCTCTGGCAGAATTTCCAGTTTATGGGGGGCGGGGTCTAAAACCGAAATTGGAGTGTTTTAACAGAGTTTATGTGGAGCGTTGCAGAGTGTCTATCGATTGTCATCCATAAACGTGTTAAAATAGGAAACTTATGTTCGAGAATATGAAGACTGACACCATCATCGGACAGCTCAGGTAGAACGCTTGGAGACCAGTCGGGGTTCATTCTTGCTCTCGTAAAATTTTATATTCTTTGCTTTTGTGCCAAATCGCCTATTGAAACTAAAACGTGTAAAAATGTGTACAGAATGTCATCAAATAGTGATCTGGGTAAACACATTACAGAAGCGATTAAACGTTCTCCTATTTAACGTGTACACGAAATGCACTTCCATTTACAATGCAGAGACTGAGACTTCTCATCTCAGTACTTTCCCGCCAAGTGCCAAACATGAACAAGAACGGAGTGACGACTGATAACGACTTTCCTGCTGACCATTTTTCACCACTTTGATTACAAAAATGAGTGAATAGATTTTTCTAACGATTTTCTATTGTTTAATATTAGATCATGAAGCAAAAACGTGACATACTTTCCTGTATCAGCTAGAAAGGCCAACTGAATAACATCCAGCCTTTACCATTCGTGCTGCCCGCACAGATCTTGGCACAACTGACACTCACATTACATTGGCCGACCGTTCTATTGGGTCACTTTCGAAATACGATAATTAGCGCATCTCTCCCGGTGGGGCATCTCTCCTGGGATTACTCTATCGGAATTTACAAAGGTTGAAAACGAAGGCAAATGCAGAAGTTTGGGTACATTTGAGCTGATCTAACTGACTAATATTCAGCCTCACCGTTATAAAACAAGTGGTTGATTCTCATCTACACAATTGTATTTTTTGCGACATCGAAGAAAAAAATTACGACATCTACTGTAAAATTTAGGATTAATGCAGAAACCCCAGAAGCGTTGCTTTGAGTGGCGATTCTGCACTGAAGTACGTACATGACCATAATTTACAGGTTATAGTTGTGTTGGTATACCTGCTAACTCCAATTCGTTACTATTTAATAACGAAAATAGTATCACGCAATTAATACGAGAAACCAGCGCAGAACAAGAAGAAGAATTTTACGTAAAGAGTCTTAAACTTGGAATATATTACACACCGTTCATATTAACGGCAAAGGCACATTGTATTAAGTGCGAGGAATAGAACTGAATGATCAAATTTGAAGACTAGAAAAACATGGCGTGTTTTGTCCATTTTATTGATGTTACCAAGAGCGCTTAAAAGTTCAGAATTAGCATTGCGTATACATTCACATAAAATAAGGGATCAGACGGACTATCAAAGAGCAAACTAATGGAACTGTTATCTCAGTTTCACCCAAAATTGTCGAAGCACATTATTTTCTTCTGTCGATCGTTTTGAATTACTTGTACTCATTTTAAAATTGAATAAAGATGATAAGGAGCGAGGAGAACACATACACAGAAGAAATGATCCTTCTGTTTTCAATATCATCGTACAAATAGTTTGTTCATAGGTAAATTGTTGGAATCGTTAACCTGGACATCCGTAGGTTGACTTCCTCTAACGTTAGTGTTGAGTAGATTAAAATATTCCTACATTACGTTGCCAAAAGTCTTAGCCTGTTGTAAAGTTGTCAATAATTGACCGAAACCTTAGTCTATTGCATTCTGGCGTGGGCAACTGTTGAAGCTGCTTGTTTTACAGACTGAAATGTTGCGCGATAAATAGAATTTTCTACATTTAATTATGCTTTTTTATTTTGTAGGAAGTTACTACAAAATACTACTGTATATATTAGAAAGTTCATATTTTTTCTCATACTTTAAAGTTAAAAACCTTTTGATTTAGAAAATATTAATTCTTCCTTATTTTTGTA
Source organism: Lepisma saccharinum (assembly GCA_022664845.1). Classification (NCBI taxonomy): domain Eukaryota; kingdom Metazoa; phylum Arthropoda; class Insecta; order Zygentoma; family Lepismatidae; genus Lepisma; species Lepisma saccharinum. Next base: position 53,679 of record JAGDQP010002457.1, read on the forward strand.
ACACGTATTACCCAATGTCAACTGAAATTTCTATGACTTACAGGATGAATCCTAAACAATTGACAACTTTTACAAACTGTAGTATTTTTAAAATAAAATAACTTAGTACAATTTATTGCAGATATACCCTGTTTTAAATTTCTAGAAACAAATGCAAAAATAATATAACTTTGGTATCATTTTTGTGGTGTTTTAAAATATATTTACCTTAACCATTTTGTCCGCCAACTAAAAATCTTTTATTTTATGACAGGTTGAGTGTTTTATGACAGGTTTCTCGAAACATTGAAAATAGAAGATACGGAATGTTCAGCAATAATCTATTCAATTAGTAATACGTTTAATTCCTATAGCTTCAATTCTTGAAATTGGTCAGCTGTTCTTATGAACGTGTAAGAAAATCTTGACGAATTAATGACTAACTTATTTTGCTACACTCTTCTAGAATTATTAATATGCACAACCTCATTTAAAGGATATATCTTTCTCGTCATGTTATCTGGCAACGATGAAATAGTAAATAACTGTGTATCATATCATCAGCATAAAGAAATATTCCAAGTTTTATATATCGTATATCCATGTTCTGCTTTGAAATATTTGTCTCAAGGTTATTTTTCGTTACAACTACAATTTAAGAACATATTCGTCGTCACCATGACATGTTCAGAATTTGGAAAATAAACTGAGATTGTAGATCTTGAATCTGCACTCAATAATGAGCAGTGAAACAATTAATGCACACTCATAGGAAACACAACAATTCGTCTCGCCACTACAACGTCAAACATTATTCTAGAATTTATGCTGCTGTCCCTTTTCATTTTTCAAGAAATTTAACGACGGAAACACACACACTCTCGAGTAAAAATAAGTACCATTGTAACTATATTTTCGTGTACACCTAAGCAACAAACGTTTTACTGCTTGACCCTGGTTGGACGCTGTTGTCCGTGTGGCAACTACTCACTCATAGGTTCAGGAAACTTTCAGAATTACTTACATAAATATCAATGAGTACTCCAGACAGTAATAACACGTTTGTAGTTTACCGATAGCAGTGTTAATATAATTAATACTTTAATGCTCATTAACTTATGTTCATTCATGACACAGTTGATCCCATGCTCTCTGTATATCTCCAAATAGAAAACATTGTTGCTCAATGACACTTGTCATGCCGATACGACTCTGTAAGTGCGTTAATCAGAGACCCTAAACAAATAAATATGAAGAATAAAGGGAATAAAAAGCGAAATTGATTTCAAAGCATGACACAGAATCATATCAGTTGTTAGCAAATCACTATGTCTGTTAGAACGGTCAATCATCCATTACATACAACAACGTTGCGTGCATATTTATACCTCTTCCACAACTACATCGTTTGATTTTCCCACTTGAGACAGGATCTGTCACAGCAAAATTTACGCGTTATGTGCTAGAGGAGACTTCTCTACCTCTCTTTTTCCCTTTCCTCCCATTTTCTCTCTCTCACTCACTCGGTGTGACATACATATACTTATTCACATACAAACACACTCTACTAATCCATCAAAACAACGGGGTCACAAGATCAAGTCCCAGCAGAGAAAATGTCATTAGCTGTAAACTGTGTTACATGTGCGAAGTAAATCAAATTATTTTGCTACAGACAATCCACAACACAATATCTTTTTGTAGTAGCTGGTGTGTGAGGGTTAGCCAGACCTTGCAAATTTTACAATAATTTGAGTTCTGAATACCCACTACCTTTCATTACCAATTTCGCACGATTTATCAAAACGATTTCGTGTCAATGTTTGTTCTTGTTCTATTTTCATGCATTACGTTTTCTGTTCCTCATGTTTTGGTCAATTTTCTGTTTTAGCCATCTCTCTCTCTCTCTCTCTCTCTGTCTCTCTCTTAAGCATATAAATGATGTCCACGCATTTGTTCCAAAACTACGTGTCCTACGGTGTTGGTCAAGATCATCTGCAAAGTTAATAGTTTTAAAAGTAAATATGCATACGTGATCGTAACTGAGAAAACTCGGATTATATTCTACCCTCTTCTTTTATGAATTAATTTTAGCATTCTTTCAAACATTTTTTTGAAAAATGTTATCCTTCCAGTTCATCGTTTTGTCTTACTTACTAATTTCAAGGTTCAGGAAGTCAACAATATAAACAAAACGTCTTACAATAAGAGAATTTCTCCTTCCTCAAGGAAACTCTGCGAAGGATAATAATGACATTAGGAATATTTATAAGAGAGAGAGAGAGAGACTCTTCATGTGGATCATCCAAATTGTATTTACACCGATTACACATAATTCATCTATGTAGAATGTAAATGTTCCCATTCGTTCACGAGAATTTTAGATTCACAATTCGACCAGTTATCTGAAAGGATATCTGAAAGGTCAAATATTGTTCACCTTTTGAACCATGTAAGAGGACTCAGTGAATATCCTGGTTATTGCGTAAATCGTTCGCCATGCATATTTATTGCACTTATGTTATTACACGTAATAATCGCACAAGACACTAAGGAATATTTGGTTAGAACTAGTTTCCTACATGGTGGACTTCTGATGTAAACTGATATCAAGATAGTCTTAAATGAATCGTCAGTCACTGGGGATATCACCGGAGATGTTACCAAACGTACAATGTTTCAATATGGTGAACAAAGTGTCTGTGACATCGCATGAATTCTCAACTTTCTAACTATAGTAACACTTCCACCACATAGTACAATACGCCTACGGTACAAATACGTTAGTAATTGCATGTGCACCAAAGTGTTCTAACAACTCACTATTTCATCACCTAATTAATTTTTCGGAAGTCGAAACCTGACTAAATTGGTAACTGGCACCAATTTTATGAGATCAACTAAATTTGACTAAAGTATTTAGTTTCAAAATACAAGTTCCAAGAATCGCTCATTGCATTACATTTTTAAAACACGGAAGAACTCCTTCATCGTTTTGCGTTCTCTTCTAGCAGTTGTTGAGTTGCTTATATAAATACACTTACGTTGGCTACGTATACGTCATTACATGTGGCCAGGAAAATGAGTCAAAATGCTGGATGCTAATTCTCACTGGCTACTTCTATGAACGTTCCGGACTTACCTTAGCGTAGTTAAAGATGTGAGTTTCTTGGACAACAACATAGCTCCTACTGTTTATACTATTTGAGCAGTGTACCTCCGTTAGTACGTAATCAGGTACACGAGTCTTCCCTGACCATCTTCCGCTGATTATTTTTCTATGTGAGTGAGGTAGTTATTTCTCTAAGTGTATAACAAAATAATTAGCACTGTCATTCTGCTATCTACCTGTTAACAACTATTACGGCGAGTTTTACGATTGTAAATATGCATATGAAACTTTAATGTCATCATGATCAAGTCAAATGTTATCATACTCATTAATAGAATTGAAGTTTAATTAGCACAAAAGATCTTATGTCAATTTGCAACGTTCCTCAAATGTTATAAAGATTGATAAAATTGTGAGTATAATAATGAAAAATACTCACCAGGTTGAGCCTAATGTTGCTCAAAATTACACTAATTTCCAAAGAAAATTAGTTGGTAGCTATTGACACTCCATTAGAGATTTTTTACTCTTGGATTGCATTCATTATCACGTCAGACCCTGTAGGATATTCTTGAGTAAACACATGAGTATGTGTTTCATAATGTGTTTAACAATTTGCTTCCCTGAAATCCAGTAAGACTGTCTGACAGGTGATAGGTAACTCCACCATTGTCGTCATTGCTTACCATCAGATATAAAAATATCCCCCAGTTATTTTTATACTTGTCAGGATTTCGTTACTACGTATTACAAAATTGTCTTTTATCACCTTTGTAAGAGAGCTCACAGAATACAGTTTCAAACGAAGGAAACAGGACAACTGAGAATTATTGCACAAATTGTTAGATTGTTTGTGTTGTTAGAAACCTTCGTTGACTCATTCCGCACCTCAGACTGATGTCTGATGTAAACTCGCTGTCTATCCTTTTACTGTTCATATTACACTTATAATAAGCCAAGAACCAAAAACTAGTGAAACAACACTTGAAGATAAAATCTTGTATTTAGTTTATTTCCACCGATTTCATATTTCATTGACATGTCCGCTCACAATTTTTTGTCGCTAGTCATACTATCTGCAATTTAAGGCTCTGAATAGATGTAATTGACTAGAACACACTAAGTACACTTGTTTAGATCATTATCGCCCAGGAAAGATGAAAACGCGTTTCTTGATCGTCAATTCTTTCCTTTTCTAAAGTCACAATTGTATTATTCGTCTCATTTCACTTTCACGTAGTGCTTCAGCGTTAATAACACTTCCTTTATGAGAAATGAACGAAATTGCATAGATTGACACTAAGCTTCGTCTCAGGTTCATCACCTAATGTATGTTAGCGTTTGGCATATGATTTAAGCGACAAAGAAAACTCAACGTTAACGCATTCCCAAACTCTACTGTCACAAAGTTTGCATGTCCAGACATTTTAATAATTATGAAGTCCTCGAAGGTTAAAAGAATAAACGTCTATGAAGGAAATGATTGTGCAGAATCCAAAAAAATGTGAGTCGTTCTTCCCATTTGGGAATGTATTTGAAACATGTTTTGTATGAAACGTAGAATATGCAATACGATTTTGTATGTTTATAGGATAACGCATGCATAAGAAAATTCAGAGACTGGCATCTATTAAAACAACTCTAATTTAAAAATTACTAACGTTGGGATTGTCTGTACTTTGGCGCACTTTTTTTACAACACGACCAGACCATAGTTATCCCAAGTAGCATGTTTACGCATGTAGCTTTTATTTGGTTTCCCTGTTGACGTAATTATTATTATAACAGTATTTGATCTTTGATGGAGCTCCACATTCCAGTGGTTAGAGCGTTGGACCCGTGGGCCTGGTCCCGGGTTCAATCCCCGGGTAGAGTCCCACTTTTCGGCATCCACCCAGCGTAGTGAGGCAAACTGGGAAGTTACGTGAATAAAGACGTGACGGCCACCCTCAGTCTTGAAAGCCCCTGTTACGCTTGTTCGTGGTCAGGTGGCGCGCAGTGCTGACCACACAGCCGTCACTCAGGTGGACGCAGTTCCACCAACCGCGGACAGATAACGTTGGAGCAGGCTCAGGACCAGTGGTTGTTATTATTACTTGCTATTTGAACCATAGGTTTCGTGATGAGATATTTAAGGTTGATACATTTGTATTGGTGGATAAATGCCTTACTTTGATGTAATGGCACATTAAATTAACGTTCTTTGTTTAACTCTAAGTGTACTAGTTACACTTTGTCAATTGAAATCTTGCGCTAATATTTAACACATCAATTCTGTCATCAGGACGTCAAAGATTATGTAAAGAAGGATAACATTTTAAGAGCGAAGTTTTGTTTATGTTTTCCCATATTCTAACATACAAACTTCGGTATGCGTGTGAAAGTAAATTATAGTGGCGCCTTCATTGCTGGGACGAGACACACTTTCTGAGCCTATAGAACTGTGAACTGAATCATTGGATGTGTCTTCTCAACTGTAGAAGCATATATAGATCACTGGGTATGCCTAAAAGTCTATTATTGTATATATGCAAACCTTGTGACCAGACTTGCAATAGAGAAAGATTGGTAACAGCTTGTTCTACTTTTAGAAAATATACATTTCCGACTTAACGGAATTACGGATTGTACCCCTCACTTTCTTTTCTTAAGTAAGCTCTATGACTATGTTGTTCTTACTTTTACCTAAAAGCTTCTTGGTACAAACAGAAAGATAAAGAGTAGCAAGAAAGCGGTTTACATAAAGTTTACATGGTTGCTTTATTGTGCTTGTGGTACTAGGTTCAAATCCGGTGGGAACCCTTGAACAGTGTAGTTCGTAAACATTTTTAACCAAATTGTAGGCCTGTTCTTAAAGGCTAACAATATTATTTAGAACGTGAATGCAATTTCAAATAAGGAAAAACATTTGTACTCTGAAAGGGTATTCAATAAGAATGATCCAGAAATGAGTTTAACTGCGTGAGTGCATGACGATATCTTTCTATTCATGAATATTAGGTTTACCTTTTGATACCAAGAAAAGAACTTGTATTTGGTAGAAGTCATATTGCAAACTGATAATTAGGAAAGGTAACAGACACGTCAGTAGAGATAGGAAAAATCGTTGGAGAAGCAAACTTAAATTATATCAACTTCGACAGTCATAATTTGCAAATTGAACACTTTTTAGTGTCATTCCTTATATCAGGGTATAAAACAATGAATTTAAAAAAAAACTTTCTAATTTAAAATCTCCTAAATGTTTCGTTCGTTCTCAAAAATGTGATTTTGTCAAAAAAAAATTATCTCAAATTAGAACTTTTTACTATATTATTTAAAGGTACTGTTTTAATTTGTTCACATTACGTTCTAATTTGAATGTACGGAATGTTTAAAAAATGATTTTATGTACTTTTAATGAGTGTGGAAAGAAACGAATGCTTCTTCCGACGTTTCGGAGCCATTTTCATACCGTGCTGACACGTTCTCAATGATGCATGGGGCTGATCACTGATTCATTTCAAAGTATGAGTGAGGTGCTACCTGTTAACAGATTTCTAAACTACTCACGTCCAGTTTTTGTTATCCTGCACCAGGTTTGCTTACTTAGATAATATTAATTTTCTCACATTAGTCTCCTATGCCTTGAAAACACTAATTCCACGAGAAAAGTAGTTATAAGTCCGTAAAAATGTTCAATTATTACTAAACCACTAATGAGAAAAAAATCTATTTCATTGTTCATTTTCAGAAATTATAAACAGCATTTATTAAATGTCGTAAGTCCTTTTAAGTACCAACTATATTATTGGAAAGTCATAGGAAAACGATACGCAAATTTATGTTAATACTGTACGCAAATGATACAACGAGGCAAACAACCCCACAAACAACATCCACAAATTACTTTTGCGGAACAGAAAGTCAATTCAGAGTCAACCTCTTGATTTTCCCGAACAATAGAGAGGCGTTCTCTTTTAAAGAGAGAGAGGAAGAATAATTTGAAGGAAACTACAAAGATGGTTTCTATAGCAACATATTGCCTACAAAGTCAAACACCGACGTTCCTCCGAAACAAACTTATCTCCAAGTAATCATCCCACGTCAAGTAACACCAACATTCTTCTTGCATCTTGTTCTGTTGCTTTTCTTCCAAAATAATAAACTATGCGCACTGCGGGCTTAGTAATAAAGTTAACCGTAATATATTCAACATTATCGTAAGATTTCTTCTCCAAGCATTCTACCTACTCTTGCATTCCTGACACGAACAAAAATAATGCCAACTACGTCATCGTTGCGAATCTAAGTTTGGATGTACTGAAATACCATTGTCACAGAGATTAACGTACGGCAACAATACATGTGTCTAACCTAATAATATGTTAATTGTTGCGTGGAACTAATAAAATCATAGTTTCCGAGAACAGATATTTTTGACAACTTGCATACAATACAAAATGCGAATAATTATATTTGACTGGCTTTATTTATATTTTATGGATTATAGAGAATTATCTATGGACTGTATATTCTTATTTTCACATATTTTGAACGCAAATGTTCATAACATCTGTACGTTCTGTGTTAAAGCAGTGTAAACAACGTATAGAAAAATTTGGGGGAATTTATTGTCTCTCCCTAAACGTGCATTGTGGACAATCTTCTTGCAGTTACATTTAAACACTTCTTGTACAGTATCCTTTACAATACTTTCTGATAAACTCGCTTCTTATGAGTTTATCACTTAAGTTTTGCGAAACCTCTTTCAGTTCTGTCAAACTAGACAAATTATGTCAACCTAGAAGGGGAAAAATACGTAAACTCGCGTGATAAACTATAACATGCCAAAGAGTTACAGCACAAACGTTAAACCTTCTAAACCACAGAATATCTCATGCATTTTGTGTGAGTTGACAGGTTTGACCTTTAATATATGCCGTAGCGAGCAACTTATTTGCTATAGCCTATTCTCCGGTGCTCAGTATCCGAGAGCAATGGATAAGGACTGAAGTTGAATTATTCACTTCCGCACCTTTTCCTAATTTTGTTTCTGTAAGGTTTTCGCAAGCGCTTACTGATACATTGTAAGATGTGTAAAAAAAAACGTGTACCGAAAATGTTCAAATAATGTTCATAAATGAGAATATATACAAGAACTCTTCAAAAGTTAAAAGGCCCTTAAGTTTTTCAAAGTAAGAAGCATTTTTTAAATGATCGCTATAGTATTCAAATGAACTATCTGAAAAAATCGACAAGTGTAGAATTTAACGGCAAGATTATTTAAATTTCACACAAACCTAAAAATTCTTATTGCTAACGATAAAATCCACTAAACGGTGAAATTTCCATTTTAGATTTCTACATTTGAATTTTTATGTAACTTAGAATTCAAATTTGCTTTTATTGAAGGATCTTTGATGTATCAGTTTATCTATAAATCCCCTTTTTCAGAGCGTAGGATCTACTATATAACGAAGAAAACTTATCACAATCATAAGAAAACCTTACACTTTGAAAACTAAGTATATTTCCTAGTGAATTACATCTTATGAAATAACAAAAATTAGGCCGTATAGAGATATGATAACAATCATTTTTTAGTACCTTAACTACTATACGTAGATATATTTTGCTCTTCCATTCCTTTCCTGGATTTTCTGAGATAATGTTGAGCAAAAATCAAGCCTGGGCTACTATGTTTGCGTAAATGCATATACATTCATTGTACTTAAACTTCCATTTATCGTGGTATACAGTTTAAGCAAAAGCGGTATCTTTCACATTTTTTATTCACAATGGTTCGTTGTGTCCTCAAATCTTGCAACGTAAATTCAACTAATTTTCTGATGTCACTGAATGTTGAAATATTGCACAGCGAAGTAAGTCGGGTGACAATACAATATTTCATTGTCACTTCCTTATATTTCTATGCATTTATATATGTTTTAAAAGCTTAGTTTAATAAATATTTTATATGGACTTCTTTATCCTAAAATAAATACTAGCCTGCAACGATATTGGGTTTGACTGGTTGCAGAGCACTTCAAGATTTGAGTCACAAAGTATTAGCTTGAGAAAAAGTATCCGAATACCAAAGTAACTCAAAAAATAATATTAAAATAACTTTTCAAAGACGTACTATTCTTAAACAACTCATACCAAAAAGCAGAATGAAAAAAATGTTAGTGTATGACTAACAGAAAAGCATGTGCGCGCCAATTCAAGAATTTATAAAGTGACTGTTTATGAGAGAGCGCCTCATGTTTTGTTTTTAGTCATTCTTAAACAAAATCATTTCCCTTTCACTTTTTAGTACTAATTTTCACAGTAAAGTTCGTCTTTAAAAAGTTTTTATTGTTTTTTATGGGATAAATACTCTAATATTCAACAGACGCGAACTTTAATTCTTCTCAGCAGTGAAAGTACGGTCGTTTTAGAACAGCAAGGGTACACATAATAAGGTACAATTTTTACTTTAGACAATGAATTGTTTGTAGTAACGTAAAAACTATTTCTGGGTAAAATATTACTGAATTCATGTTATTCTTGTGCTGAAGTGAGGTTCAAAGTCAAGGGTATGCTTGCGTGAAAATGGATTTGCAGAACAAACGTGATTCTCCGTTAACCTTTGGCTTGTCCATAATTATGTTTCAATATTTATTGGCTCTAATATTATTTTCAGAACTAGCATTACGTCGTTTCCCTTCTTTACTCTCATTTCTACCCCCTAAGGGAACAGCTAACAATCCCTTTTGATAAGCTGTTATACAATTTTGAAAATATAAAACTTTGTGTAAACAAATTCGAATGCCGATAATAGCCACAAAGACTTTACATGCCATTTTTGGAAATAAATATAGAGGATCTGCTAAGTAGTTGTTTGAAAGAGGCAGAGCGCCAGATAAGTTCACTATAAAATTACTAAATTATTACGAAAATCTTCCAAGGTGTAATGTGCTTGTCTCACAAACTGTTATTCGCACATCATAAAAACATCTCTAATTTAAGATACCCACTAAAATAAAATATCAATGTAACAAGAAAGTTTTAAACAGAGAACCCTGTAATCTGAATAATTCTCAAACATTCACTAACGAAACGGCACACTAAGTGTTCCTTTTTCAAAAGTTGTTTTGTCCAGACACAACGAAATCTGTATCCTCCAACGGAATAAATGATCACTTCTAGACGAAAGTGATCTGTACCCTTGAGCAAACGTTGTATAGTTAGTCAGAGAACAGTTTTCCTTAATATTCTGGGTGATTGTAAAAAGAAATAAGTGTACTTTCGATTGGCAATGAATGAATATTTGTAAGCGACTTGTGATTTACGAGTATATTTATTTATACGTATACAAAATGTAATATAAAGTTACATGATACATAAATGCGCAAGCCCAATTTGTAGAGGAGTTATACCTACTTACCTTTTAAAATCAATTTTAGCTTATGTCAAATTATATGCATTCATCACACACATGGCTATGTATTAAACAGTCCAATTGGATGTTGGCCTCAGCAGGCAAGCACGGCTCTGGGACACAAGGTGTAGTGAAAGGAATGTCAAGACAAATGACCACGCTCTCTAAGTTCCGTTCCTCACGAGGAAAAATCGTCACCCAGAAAGGTTATCCCTCTAGGTTCAGGCTAAGGTATACGAGCTACCGGTTCCGGTCCTCCGAAAAGAAACGGTGGCCCACGGCATATAGGTTGTGAAATGCAGCAGATTCCGTACCTCGAAGTGAGATACGGTCGTCCACAGCTGAATTCTACAAAGGAAGGTGAATAAAGAAATACTGCAACAATAGGACGTATATCGCACCCCAAGTTCTGCTCCTAGCTGGAGAAGTGGGCGCTTGGGGAATCTCACGAAACTGAAGAGAAGTTGTCCAATGATAAAAGTCACTTGGTTCGAAGAATTACTTCTTTTCCACAAAGCAATAAGCAACTATTTACACCGCCCTAACGGCCGGGTACATGCTCGTTTGGGTTTGTAATGGCTTCTGATTTACATAATCAAATAATTATAAAAATAAATAATAGTTAGTATCTAGATAATTGAAGTACGATCCTAGTTATATTATCAATTAAATGACATCAAAAGTTCTTTTAAAAATACTTGGAAATTAACAAAAAGAATGACTGAGAGTGGCTAACTGTACCGCCATCTCTTGATATACTTATTGTATACAATTTAGACACAGTAATTTAAGGCTTTATGAACAGGCTGGTGTCCAACACTACAGCAATCACTAATTGATTAAAGATTTTGAGCAGTTCTGATTTCCTCCCGAGTAGCTTGTGCTCATGGCTACGTAAATATAATTTTAATTCAACAGAAATGTTTGTCAGTGTTTGTTTCAAACAAAATAAAAATGTTTAAAATTCCTCCTATGTGTTTTATTTAAATAACTTCATTTGCTAGTTGCGAAACCATTTGTATTTCTATTCAACTTTGGAGAATAAATTTAATCCAATAGAGCATCATGTAGTCCAAATGCGCACTGCATGACAATTGCTAGGAAACAGCTGGAATTTGTTTCTCCGACGCTGTGTATCTACACGAAATGAAGAGGATATTAGGGGTAGTTGTGACCTTGAGGATAAACAACAATCTGAGTCGAGCGCCCTTATAAGCAAAACTCAACTACAGTCAGTCGAAAGCCCATAACAACGGTAGACGGTCGAACACAATAGCTTTACGTTTGAGTGCAATATTGTCGTGTAAAGTAAAATTTACATTGGAAAATAGCTTAACGACGTAATCGGAGTGATTCTGATTGTTGAAGGGTAGTTGGTCGTCATGTCAAAATGTAACGGAGGTTGTACATGCGATAATAGTCGAACAGAGTGTGAATTATGTTTCTGAAAAAGCTGCTGTGTCAAGAGGAACGGTCGAGAATGTGCATGGTGGGAGCCGACTAAAGAGTACCAAATATGTTGTATGGATTCAGATTTGGCAAATACGTAGGCTACTCCATTCTTGCGGTGTCCTCATTCTCCAGTAACTCCGCCACTCGGAGCAGATCTTTGGAGATGAACCTACTGCAGCAGTGAAATGACGAACCTATCTCTCCAAGATCTCGGCACAATACTTTTCTCTCGTGACAGATCCTCCTTCGAAGATATTCAGAAGTTTCCTTGCATTCGTCATGATACTTGCTCATACCATGACTCCATTATCACCATAACTATCACATTCAAGGATGTTTTGCTGACAGGAACGTGTTCCCCATTCCCTCCAGACCAGTTAATGTCGGAATCGATCGACACACTGCACCGGGATTCATCTGAGAACATCACCGTGAACCGTTGCCACTGATCTCAATTGGAGGGCTTTATACAACACTGCAATCTCGAACGACAATCTCCGGGGGATAATGCCACACACTAAACTGGCTTCCGAGCATATAGGCCGACACTACTCAGTAGACTTCAATCTGCCTAGGAGAAACAAATCTATTTCCTTTCACCAGAAGGGCTAAATAACGATCATCTAGAGGTGTGGTACTTCTACTTCGAGCTTCACTATGCAGACCCACGGCCTTTCCTCTTACCACAGCGGCTTTTTCAGACTGCAATCGCATTCGGTGCGACGCTTATCGTCCGTGCAACCTTTGTGACACTTAGACGTACCTGAAGGCTACCAAGTGTCCTTCAATGATAATAATTTCTATGATGACACTTTCCAGCCATCTTCGAATAGAAAGTTTATTTTACACGATTGTATTGCACTGAAACATACCCAACCGTGTTCGACCGTCTAACGTTGTTACGGCCTTTCGACTGACTTTGGTTGACTTTTGCTGATAAGAAAGCTTGACTTGTACTTCTGTTTATTTCCAAGATAACGACTACTCCACACTCCGTATACTGGTCTGCCGAATTGCAGCTGTTTCCTAGTAGTTGTCAAGCAGTGCAAATAAAATGAATAAGTTCCATAATTGTTGATTATCAGGTAAACATCCCAATCTACTGCTAAGACCTCAATCATGTATTTCTATTTTGTCACGGTTGATTCAAAATGTTTTATAATTTAGTAAACTTATGAACATGAATTCAGAAGTAAACTGTTGGTGAAAGGAGAATAAGATCTTACACTTCGATAAAATGGAGGCTTGAAGGGAAGTCATAATAAACCAGATAATTTAGAATGTTTAACTGTTTCCTAATACTTGAAACTTTGTTTCATAAAATAGTTGACAGAACGATTCAGAGCGTTTGCAATAAGCGGAAAGGTTTGGAGTTATTTGTTCTTAATGATTTGTTTGTCAATATTTTGAAACGAAATACAGTATGTTGTAATGTTATTATAATCTTCTCTCTTTAAGGGAGGTTTTTATTGTTCCTTTCGTATAGGAAAGTGCCATGTGCAGAAATTTAGTTTCAAATCTGTTTAACGTCAATGAAATCTGTTTAACGTCAATGAAAATGAATCATATGAGGAGGATTTTAATACAGAAAATAATTTCGGAAAAGACAAAGAGAAATATATCAAGTTTAAAACGAAGAGTGTTCTTTTTATTAATATAAACGAAATATCTGCTGAAACAGAGATAAATCGAGTTGAAATGTAGAGTTAATTATTCGTCCTCTTTCTGTGTTCTTCTCAATGAGGGACCCGTATCCTTATAGATAATTAAAAAATGTCGAATTAGATGAAGAGGGTAGCAGAACAATATTATCAGTGATTAGTTTTTCTTTAATATGCTATTATTTATACCTTATAAAATTAAACTTATTTTGACATCAAGAGGTTCATTACTGCTTTAAAATGTAGCAAAAAGAATTCATTCAAACGGAATCTTTTCAGAAACATATTATGCCATGAAATGCATAAGTGTCTTAGTAACGGTACAACATAAGATAATAGTTCACAATCCAAACTAATACAATGTGCAATCAGAAGACACTGTTTGCCTTCTTTTTTGGTTTATAAGAACTGGACAACATCAACGTACCCCAGATTAGGTTCATTTGGAAACCAAAACAATTCGTACGATAGCTTCATAGTACTATCACCTGACATCGATAATAGTAGGGTAGTTTGCTGATTGAACCAAAACGTAATTATTAAGAGACATCGTGTAATCATCTGTTTCAAGTTACCCATGTATTTACTTTGATGCAATCTTTAGCAAACAACTATACTTCAACTTGACTCATATTTCAGCAAAGGTTAGGTTAGGTTAGATACAGCTACAGATATGTCTTACCATATTAAGATCTTAAAAGACCAAATATTCTACAATTATAGTATTTAAACTGTACATTAGTATGCTCCAAAACCTTTGTTAATTACTCTGGCATTTAGAGTTTTGTTACAGATCTACATCTCGAATCATCTCAATAACTAGAATTTTTAGTTTCTTTCCTTACTGAAATGGCATGTACATTCTAATTCAAATATTTTTTACCAACTCTATTAAATTATAATCCCATCAGAAATCACTTAATCAGAAATATAAACAGCTATGAAACAACTTACCTCTATAAGTGACTTCCCCGAACTTGCTCGTAATTATCCTTAGTTCAGGATTAGGTGTATCTCCAATCTGTAAATAAAGAAACGAACAAATACTTTATTGCAATAATGTTAGTATTAACATTCAATTCATTCGTACAAATCCTGTATGATTTTAGGCATGTAAAGAAATGCATTGTTTTGTACCAAACACAACGAACTTCTTCAGTGTCTCGTGTTAAGCAAAAACATTATCCTTTTGAGTTTACTATTATCAGAATACTAGAAACAAATAATTCAACTGTTGTAGAAAATAAATAATAAATATTCTACGAGTAACCCTTTAAAAAATTATTATTTAAATGTTTTCCTTGCAATGCCTGAAGTTGGACTAAATAAGTGGAGTTCACCTGATGGAATTCTTGCAGTGATTATTTATTGTTTTTACATTCATAATGAGGGCTGTAGTCGAGGGTATACTTAAGTATACACCATATACCCTCTTATTAACCTTTCACGTTAGCGTATTCCAGCTGCTACGGTGTGTATACCATCTACTTTATCTTTATTTATTTCATTTGGAAAAGAGGGTATAACTAAATGATGCGCGTCAGTATTTTATCGCTGTCTTTTTCCTGTAAAAATAATTTTGTAGAAACGTGTACAGTCAATTTGAACGTATGTTTTGTTAGCTTTGCTGTTCTTTTTATGCAGGTAATATGAGATTGGCTTATCTTTTCTAAATCAAGGTAGAAGTTTGACTTTTCTATGTGTGGAGTAAGTACCATCATACGACTATAATTATGTTCAGACATGTAACGTGAAAAGCAAGTATGTCTTATACAGGGTGTCCGGAAAGTCCTGCACCAAACTGAAACCAACCATGCGGGTGGTGGTTAGTAGCACTTTGAGATAGGGAAACCGTGGCCGTAACCAAACCGTTACCCCTCTGCGAGCAATTGAAATTTTGAGGAAAGGTGGCAACAACGTGAAATTAGAAGCAATGATTGCGGCGTCTGGACCTGTGTCTGGTTCCACGAATGCCACGAAATCAAACTAATTATATTAAGAGCAAATATTTGTGTTCAATGCAATTGTAGACTTTAACACGTTCGTACGTCTGTACTCCAAAGTTGATACAGGGGGAAGGGGTGAATAAACGAAAATTGCCACTGAACTTAACAAGAACAATTTGGTATTTGTGCTTATTTTATCTCTTTGTTCCAAAACAAGGGAACAGGTTTTACCTTCTGTATCATTTACAGGTATTGTCCAAAAGTACCTAAGTGGATATCGTCTCGCAAGCAAAGGTGCAAAAGGGTTAATGAGCGTCGCGCGCACGTGTCCAAACAAATTGGTTGCGTTGTCTCTAATTATTCCGGCTGCGACTGCTATTCTGGCCACCAATTCCTCGTTACTTTCGAGTTCCATCCTATCGTATACTAGTTCCTTCATGTATCTTCACAAGAAGAACTCGATGGGGGTAAAGTCAGAGGAACGAAGAGGCCAGGGAGGTTGAGACTACTAGCGACGAAGTCAACACTTGGCAACTGAGCTACAGGGAGTGAGTGACATCCATAGTGCTGGAACCACACAGGTCCAGAGGACGCACATATTGCTTCCAATTGCGTGTCGTTGTCACCTTTCCTTGAAATTTCAATTGCTCGCAGAGGCGTAACGTTTTAGTTCCGGACACGGGTTCCCGATCTCTAATTGCTCCCCAACCCCATGGGTTGTTTCAGTTTGGTGCAGAACTTTCCGGATGTCGACTTCAGAAGCCAAGGGATACACGTGGCATTGACGAACAAAGAACTAAGAGGTAATTTTTATATATATACCCGACATATGTGACACAAAACTGTCACTCTTTGCTGCTTGGGACTGTACAAAGAAACCTTGGACCTTAATGTGTCTATGTACAAAATATAACAATTTTGTGCCGCATATACGAGCAATTTTAAACTATTCTTGCAATCACCGTGAAGAAAATGACTTTAGAGAACTTATACATTGTGGTGGAATTAGTCCTTCTTTACATAATAGCCATGCTTGGTGACAAATTTCTTCCAGCAGTCCTTCGTATTTTGTAAGTGGTTCTTGATTAAGTCAAGGCACTTACGGCTTTCATTTGATATCAAACATGGGTATATTTACTAGAAGTTAATCAACGTCCTAATAAGTGGTAGTATTATAGGGCGGCCATACTGATGACGTCATATCTCGAAACGCGCAAGGGTATGAAACGTGTACCCATCAGTTTCGGTTTCAGCGCACATTTTTCATAAAGAAACCATCAAAATATCTTTATATACCGAAATTTTGGGTTCAGGCGAAAAAGCTTACTTGGGCCCCGAACTAAAATGTTTGTTGAGACAACTTTTTAACTATACCTCCTCAGATTGTTATCAAAAGAGGTAGGCTACCGTGCTCATTTCAAACTGTTAAAACATTCTAAACATTCAGAAAATAATTTTCTTTTTGTACGGGTTACAGGGTCATTCCCATTTGACAAAAGTCTATCTACATCGGTGGCCAGTAGATAGCAGAAGCGTCATATTTTTGTTTGATGGAGTTTAAATATACCTTCTCAAGTAAAACGACACTTCTTTCTTCCTGCTGCAAAATTATACGTTTTCCAGAGGTGTCACTTTTGTTGAGAATGTGCGATAAAAAGAATACTTATCCTATAACTACACAATTGACAGTTCAACATATTAACAACAAAGTCCTTTGTTCCTAAACTATTATATTGGTTAAAACTGTGCTTTAGAACACATGAATTATAGAAACTAGGCTGCTACTGTTAGAAGGTAATTGCAAAGCTTACACAAGGATATATTTTCACAATACCGTTCCAAGATAATTGGGTCCATGACAATAAACAAAAGGAAGCAAAGTATTGAACAATTAAGGAGTGGTAGATAACTACCTGGAGAAGATCCTAATTGTATCGTTGGAAATAAGTTTTCGGAGAAAGACATTTAAAGAAGGTAGCGTTAATAGTGTTAACTTTGATGAGAATTTCCTGATTACTTTTGGTCGAGCAAATTGCTCGTCCGCAATAAATCCTCACGTCGCTAAAAAACTACCCCAAGATGAGTTTCGTAAGAGAACTTGTAATTTTCAGAATACGAAGAAGTACCTATCCGCGTGAAATACGGACAGCAGTTTCCCCTTTTGCTAAACGAATTGGGGCTGTACAAATCCTTGTAAATAAGCCGGGATTTCCTTTTAGCTTTCGATGTAGTAAATTGTCTCATAAAGGAATCTAATGAGGGGATGGTCTTCAGAACAATCAATTTGAGGAGAAAGAGAACTTTTTTTTGGAGATTGGTGCCAAGCTTGTGAAGATTTTCAACTGAACGATGATAACATTTACGGCCTCCCAAATTGCATTTAGGAATATTTTTGTGGGTACAGATTTACCATATTACACATTCTATGGTCAATTTCTTTTTTCCCACTTTCGCTTTAGGGGTACGCAACTATATATATATATATATATATATATATATATATATATATATATATATATATATATATATATGTGTGTGTGTGTGTGTGTGAGTATGTGGTTGAGATGTGGAGGTACCTGTGCCAGCAAGCAACGGGTGTTGAGCGGAACCTGCAAATGGGGAGCTGGAACTATTATTGTGATGAGTGTTCCCTCTTGCAATTCCTGTTCGGATGGCCATGTGCCAAACCCCAGAGCTTGATAACGAGCACTCGATAACTGCTTGCCCGCTGGCACCACCACACAGAACATCGAATTTGTCCAAGCCCTCCAATAAGTGGAATTGGCCCACAACACATACATACACACACACACACAAACTTCAAAAAGAGGATAGACAGAGGAAGAGAGAGAGAATAGATTATTGCGCAGGTAGTTAATTGTCCCTTTCTCGTATTATAGTTCTGAATTACATTGCGTATCGGCGACTTTGGCACAGACGATTCAAACACTCAACATTCAATTATGCATGCAGAGCACTCCACACACACACATATATATATATGCGTTTGTGTTTAGTTGTGTTGCTCCTTGTTTGTGTATCAATTAATTTAGTTACTTGGCTACCTGATTTTCAACTTGTTCAATAACCTTGCTCACTATATTTGCAATCTTAAAGATAAAATTGTATCCATTCTTTCAAATCGAGGGTCACTTATTTTCATCGTGTCTTCTTTAACTTATGAACTGTGTTGTTTAACTTTTAATCCTTTTTGGGAATAAAAGAAAACTCAATTTAAAGTTGCTCTCAATATTGTACGTTTACTTCTCTGTTTCACTCAGGGAAATCTCCTGCAAGAGACTGTACGTACATCTCCGGATCTCTCTGCGAGAGGTATAAGTCTTGATCTACATGGTATTACTAGACCCTCGGAACTTTTCTGTGAATGTAGGTTTTGGAGTTTAGCGAGTAGAACACCCCCAAGAAAATCACCCCTGGAAGATAATAGGTATGCATTTAAAACTTCAAACACGGCGATTAAAACAGTGTATTTTGTTTTGTTCCTTAACAAGTAGTTTTAATAAATACTCGAAAAGTAATAACGATATTCCTTTAATTTCGTGTAGCAACTAGTTCAAGTATTCTTTTTACACATTATTTAACGAGAAGTAAAAGTGTATTTTAATAACTTATTTGCATTTCTTAACACAGTACTAACAACTACATCATTATGCTTAATTACTGATAACAACAAACAGTAACAGTAATCAGTTATTGCTTTTTTCGTTGGTTCGTATCCACATTAAAAGAACTGTCAAAATGGACCAATAAATTGCTGTGAGAGGAGAAATTCTGTCGTATTGGACAAGTCGTTAGAAAGACTTATTTTGCGCATATTTGACTCCCCTGTTGAATGAGAAAAATAAATATTGTGATAGTATGCAACAGTGACAAAATACGTATCTAATGATTCAATAATTGACTTAAGAGTATTCGTTTACTGTTTGAATCCGTCTGCCATGTGAAACGTTTAAAGAGTGCCGAAAATAATGTTCACTTCATTTGTCACAATATTCTGAACTAATATTAAGTAATTATAAATGCGAAGTCTTTGAAACTCGAAAGAGACACGTCTAATATCCAATAACATAAATGAAATGGTTCTTGTGTTAGTGAAAGCCATACCAAACATACCTGGATCATTAGTGAAATTCCCACAATTCCCTGTGACTTATGCTGAGCTTCAGACATATTGTGGTACAATTCTGCATTGTATCCATACAGCTGGATCTGTAATGACAAATGATACACAATATTCAGATCCACAGTTACAATTCTTTCGTTTTGTAACAAGAGTTCGAAAACACGGAAACAAATTTTATAATAACAATTTAATTATAAACAAACATGCATTTACATTCAGGCATAAATCTGCAAAGATATGGATTTAGGCTACATTCTGCACTAGAATTGTAACGCATTTTAATTTGTATGATTGAACTAACGTATATATGAAGTGTCCACTGCAAAAAGGGGAAATCAGTATTCACATATTCTGCAGGAAACAAAGCTATAGTTTTGCAATCATATTACAGTACATTAAATAATGTATATTTAATATTATTATACATAATAATACTCTATAATGATAACAATTGCGAGTAGAAGTATTTTTATCACAAACTGTACAAAGAAAATTCCAGAACAGAGAATTTTATGTCAGTACCCTTACAAAGAAATTGACGGTATGTAGTACAGTTCTGATGGAGACAATTGTTCTAATGTTCACTTACTTCCAGGTAAAAAAAAGTGTTTTAGTTGTTTCAAATCTTTAAACTTATTCCGCAAAATTGGAATAGATAATGGGTTACATGAAAGTATAATAGATTATTATTTAGAAACAATATTGCAGAAAATATATAATGAGATAAATTCCAAGCATTGTAGTTACTACCTTCATAACGCTGCTCAGGAATAATGAACTCTTTACTTTGCTGCTATACTTGTGTACGTGGGCTATTCGTAGAAACCATGACTATTCCCTCCCCCCTCAATGCAAAACAATTACAGCAGTCCACCTTGTTGCAAATGGACAGATGTTCGCAGACAATGGTGTCAAAAAGTTTCTCAGCCTTGCTTGGTCAATGTCTCCTACATGGTTAACAGGTGGCTTTCTGCGAATTCTCTCAAATATTTATATCGAATTTTCCAGTACGGTACATGTTCAGAATATTTATTGTTTATGAGTGCCATGTTACAGACTTATTCTGTAAATAGGAGTGGCCCCGAACGTCCGGCGGAATTCCCTTTTCCTCTTCCTTTTATTGTGCGGTTTTTCTCCCACACTCTGCAGGTTATTGAAATGCGATTTTGTATATAATATTCTACTCCCTTTGACGTATCTTTTTCACCTTTAACTCTTCTTTTACAAACTAGAAACATTCCATCTTTTCGGTTATTTTAGAATATTTTAATAAAGAAATATGCATCAACTTTACCTTGTTATGTTCCTGAAACGTTTACAATTCCTAATGATTTGACTCGACAAACCTGGTCAGTGTCTAATTACCATCTGTTAAAATCACATATTCTGACTAGATGACTACTTTTGAGTAAATAGTAAAATAAATAAAAAAATATTAAGACGGATCGGAAAGCTAAAGTTTGTGGTTCGAATCCTTGTCCCGAAATCCTTTTTCTTCTGTTTGTACGTTATGTACAGTACTTGAAAATGTTGGATTGGAACCGAAAACACTACATCGCATCTAGTTGAACACCACACAGTACGAACCCTGTCCAAAATTCTACTACAGGACCTGTGTTAATGTAGAAAATCGAAACTTCTGAATTAAATTAAGGCGTAAAGAAGGTAGTCATCCTGGTAGACTACTTTTCCATGTTAAAATTGAATTGAAATAATATCGGTGCAACCGTGTACTGTCTTAGTGTTTACAGGTGCAACTGAAAGAAAAGAAGCAAAGCAAATTGTCAATCAGAGCGTTTAGAGTCGGGATTCAATCCAAGGTTCTCTAGGTTCTAAGGCGAGCACTCATCCACTCAGCTATCTTGCCCACTTTTTAAATACTTTTGTATTTTATTCTCCATAACGATCAGGAATAAATTACACAATAAGAATTGCTATTGTTAATTTATAAATGTTTCATGATAAATGATAAATGTTCCCGATTCCCATCGTGTTGCTGCTTATTTACATTTGCAGAAGCTCATATAATTGTAATCGAGGCACATAAATCAATATAAATGTTATTTATAGAGTTATTCGTTATCGAAATGTTGAATATTAATGAGTCTACTCGTTGGGGTTTGCCTTTGCTGTTTTATTATTTCATTCTACCACACACTCAAACTTAAATGCATATATAATTAGGTAGTTCGATTTACCCTGCAGAAACAATAAACATTTCCATAAGGAAACCATAATGACAAGTTATAAGTGGAAATAAAAGCACGTGTCAGTGCTAGATAATGGGAGGATTGGTCGCCATGGGTTTTAAAATTAATAATAAAAATCCACTCGTAATGAGAGGGTGAGCAAGACTGTGTGAGCAATAGGATATGAAAATAAAAGTGAAGTACGCGTTGATGATTTTTGTGACAGAAGATGAAAAACAAAATGAACACCACTGAACACAATGGAGGGCTCTGCATAATGTCCTTTCTTTGTAATCAATCTACCGGAACGGTAGTTTTGTATTGAATCAGGGTGTTATACAGTATATAATCTTTAGAATGTCACTTTTTGAATTTTATTCCGTAGCCATATCTCATCTTCGATTAACATATATATTTCTGATGCAATGAAAAAATAAACCTTTGAAATATTACGTTGGTTTCAAATATCAATAGTCTGACTATCTGCGCCGTTTCTAACTTGTATTCATAAACATATATCAGTTCAAATTACATTGTTGCTTTGCATAACAATTCATGCTGTTTAAAATAAAATATTCCTAAAAATAAAATAACCCTTGATAGAAAATGATGATCTTCCTGGAAAACTGGGCAATGAATAATAACACAAATGAATGATCTAGTAGACTAATCTCAAAACCAGCTTTATCCAGGCTGCATATTTCCTATAAAGGAAGTGAAAATTGTTAGGTTTTATACATGGCAATGAATTATCTCATTAACACTTAAGGGGTTAATAATGAGGTTTTCACGCAAATCATGGGTTAATATTAATCACTAAGACATCAAAAATCCAAGGATATCGTAATTTTTTAAAATCGTAATGATATACCTGTTTTTGGAGCTGGGAAACTCAACTAAATATGAAAACAATTTATAATAAAAATTTATTAGGCAGATACAAAATGGTAAATCAATGATTGTTAAACAATTACAATGCTACACTGTAATTATAATGCTATTGAGAACTTTATTGGGAACAAAATTTTACTCGTTCTCCGTAGTATAATGGCTACGGTCGTAGATGTCGGATCGGCACTGAGAATTCTAACAGGTTCAGGTGTTACTGAGAACATACTTACTTAAATTTTCCACTCTTTACGGAAGGTTTTTAACGGGCGAAAGGTGATACGGTATCTAAATAAATTCCCTGTGCCCTACCTTCCCCTTTTCTGCCCTTGGAAGAGTGTTTCTAGTTTAACGGCATCTCTGTAACACATAAATCACATAAGAAATCCCTAAATGCCGCATTGTAATTGAATAGTCACTGCATCACTTAAAACATTCCAAGCTGATTTTGCAAGGTGGAAATTTCAGCGTGCAAACTTGCGTCACCACTGAAAGCAGAAATCGTCTGGTTTGTGACTGTGCTACGTTACTCTTAAAGGATCAAATCTTGTGCTATTCCATTTGTCCGTTACCTACCTCAACAGGCATTGGAAGATTTTCATTATCCATGACTATCTGTCTTCTCGACCGTGGCGCTACTCCAATAATTCGTTGTTCTTCTGGAAATCCAATACCACCTTTGCACAGTCCG
Organism: Lepisma saccharinum; assembly: GCA_022664845.1. Taxonomy (NCBI): domain Eukaryota; kingdom Metazoa; phylum Arthropoda; class Insecta; order Zygentoma; family Lepismatidae; genus Lepisma; species Lepisma saccharinum. Next base: position 77,146 of record JAGDQP010002457.1, read on the forward strand.
TTCACTCACAACACCAGTACTATTTTCTTTGTGCCGTTGCACGGACGCTGCTTTCCTGTATAAACTCAAACAGCATACATGACCGTATTACGTTCTTTGGGGTCTAGTATTTTACTGCGCTTCCCTCGACATACATAATTGATTTGAATTATATTTATGTCCTTTAGGCATCTAAGGTTTAGGCTCTGATAGAGTAGGTGAAAGGATTCAAGAAGGTGTCGCCCAGAGCTTATTTTGAAGGTGCCATCCCGGTATTTGCCTGGTGCGACTGAGGAAAAAACCTGTAAAAACCTCAGTCAGGATAGTCGGCCACTGGGATCGAACCCACGACCTCCAGACTGCTACTCCAACACTCTACCACAGAGCTACGATGGCTCGGTTTGACGTATACACCTCTGGCCATACGTAGTAACAAAAACTGTTAGGATAGTAACTAATCTCATATTCAACGGCTTTACAGTGAATTAACACGATTAAGAAGACCCTAAACGTCACGATGCCCATTAAATTAAAATTCACCCAAAGCAACAGGAAAACTATATCAGATATACATGACTGCAACATGTTCTGTCACATACATCTTTACTTCATCATTCACTAACCATAAGTCATGTTGCAGTTCCCGCATAACTCAATGGCCTTATCAACACACTTAATTCAACCAGTAGATTCTTATCTATCGTGAATGAAAGCTCCTTAATTGGTATTCACTATTCAGTGATAAAACAATTAGCGTAACCAAAAAATAAAACCAATTGTAACTAGTTACAAAATTTAATCCTTTTATGATAAATTTAATCGTCGCTAATTGTATCTTGTATACATATTAATCCACCGTTAGCTCATACAGGACGTTTTACATATTATTACTTTCTGTCATACTTCACGTTCCTAGCAATTTACCCATCAAAGAAACGGTAAGCATTTTCGTATCATATTGGGAGATAAAATCAAAATTAACTTCAAACTGTGTCTCTCTTTTGATTCTTATGCTCTAAGAATATACTATACAATACATATTCAATTGATTTCTCGAACACATTAAAGAATGTCATTTCAAATTCTATTTGATTTAACTTGTCTCAACTTGGTTTCTTCGTTTATATTTTTCTACCACCTTCTGAGGTCAATAAATTGCATCGTAGTCTCCAAGAACGAAAAGGAGAAGAATATTTTGAGAATTCATTGGATTCTGAGTGAAAGAATGAAAAAGAGATAAAACAAAATGGATGAACACAAGAAATAATTTCCAAAGATCCAATAAAAGAAAAGTTTTCTCCTTCACACAAAATATTCCTATTGTATTTTAGTAAGGTATAAAAGTTGGAGAAAAATGAAATATTTTATATATATACAAAACGAATACAGAGAATTGGGGAAAAATAACTTCTAGACTTCAGAGAATGTTGTAGTTTCTATTCGTTCTTTCCAGAAAAAACTTTTTCTTTTTTTTTTAAAAAAAAAAGATAAAGAATAAGACAGTGGTGTAAAATTGAGTTTTTACCTAATTTGAATTTCGAACATGCCATTCATGTTCTTTTGGCTCATTACCAGCAACAATTCAAAGTTTCGTATCTCAAACGCAAAATTGCTTGGAATTCCATTAAATTTCTCGCTCTGGGAGTAATTAGTTTATTCAATGTTCCATTTTCCGCGTTGGCACTTGGGTTTTCTTCTTCTTCTTTCTCGTCATCCTCCTCCTTCTCCTCATCATGAAGACGGTAAAGGACTTGGAGAAGAAGAAGTTTATTAAGTAAAGCATCCGAGCGAGCTTGTCCTTGCTTATTTTCCGTTCTCTTTTTTTTGGCCTTATATTCCGGAAAGAAGTAATGTGTAACAATAATTGTTATGCAAGTGATTAATACATATTAGTCTTCAGGTGATGCATTTTTTTAGAAGGGAATTGGGTGGATTAGTAAAAGGATAATTCTACGGTGATTAGAGCAAGATTAATAATAAATAATTCCTCCTTTCAGTAATTCTCGCTTGGAATTAGATTTCTTAATTTCAGTTTGAAATTGATTAATGAAAAGCTATTTATTTGAGTTAATTCATGTCATAATTAACAGATTTAGGAGCCTTGCATTTTATTTTAAAACACCATACCAATGATTTAAGTCGTAAACTTAAAACCACACATATACTAATCAAAGAGAGGGAATGACAAATTCTTCAACTTCGATATCATAACTCATAGTAATTGGAATATTTATTTTCTATTCGCGACTTGCATTTTTAACCAAATACGGTAGTTTAGTGCTGTCTGACTTTCTACTGAGTCTTCTAAACTGGTGGAGGATCTATTTTCAGGTATTTTGTAAATGCAAATGTCTTACTGATTTATTAAAATGTTGTGGATATAACTCGGCTACATCAATCTTTAAATTAAAATGATATGTTAGTCCTTTTGTGTAGAAGTTAATTACAAGAAACACAATATTCTAAGGATATTTTAATGAAAGAATATCGTCACCAAAGAAGTGTCAATATGCACAAATCCAAATAAAATTGAAACTTTATATATATACATTTCTTTTCCATTTATTTAGGGCATTTCGAAGTTACAGTGGACCTTAGTTTAAGTGAAAACAATAATTGTAAGATAAAAATAAAATAATAACTGAGAAAAGAAAATACATTTTATTTAAAAACTAAAAACGTGTAACAGTTTCAACAAATAACTAACATCTTGGCTTCATCAGACACACTCTTGAGAATGATGTCTGATGAAGCCTAGTTGTTAGTTATTTGGTGAAACTGTTACACGTTTTTAGTTTTTAAATATAACATATTTGCTTTGCTCAGTTATTATTTTATTTTATCTTAAATATATAAAAGCAAAGCTTTGATATAGAAAATACCATAATGATCGTAAATCGCACACTAACTCAGTACACAGTATTAATAAAGCCGATATTCGCCTTGAATAAGACGACCTTTGGTATAAGCCGACATTTGGGATGCACTCTGCTAGTTTTGTAAGTCATATTCATTGTTTAACTTAATAATGAGGTCCACTTTGACTTCGGAACTTTTCATAAATAATCTCGAACGGAGGAATATTGATATAGTTTCAATTTTGGCCTATTTACAATCCTACTGTGCGAATTTTCCGACGATTCTTAAATTTTAGTTTCATAATTCCAGTAAGTAGCTTCCAGATGTTAAAACTGAAACGAGGCGGTATTATAGCACAAACGAACAAGGTGTAATCAAACGGAGCAGCACATCTGATTCACTCTGCTGAAGTTCACAGTCTAAGGAGATTGAAAGCAAGTTTGTTTAATATGTAGCAACGTTTTGCTTTGTGTGTCTACTTGCTGACTGGAAGAGTGGCCATTTGCAGTGATTACGTGAGATGCAGAAATGATCTGACTATTTAATTAGGGAAGTTTACTTGAATCCAACCAAATACCAAGTTGTAAGGTTTTCACATGTAGTCATGGAAATGATCCATCTGTAATAAACAGCTTCCACAGGAACCAAATCAAAATTTATCTTCCCTTTACATATATGAATTCAAATTTTATTTAGAAATTATTGCCATCTAAATATCAAAGTTTAGGCCAGATGGTGTTTGATACATTCCCAAGTATTGTTAGTACTCATTAAAATTGTATCAATATACCTACACTTCTACACTTAAAAACACATTTTCAAAAACTCATCGTTTGAATATGTAAACTGAGTTACTTCTTTAGCTGTTTTTCACTTTCTATCACAAATAGAATACTTTTTGAAACCTTTTTTTTCACACAAGATATCGTATATCAATAAGGTTTTGGGATAATCAAGGAAATAAATAAGATAGTTAGCGAGAGTACCATTTGAACCTAGAACCTTCAGAAGGGATTTTCAGAAACCCATTTCGTTATGTTGTAATTTACGATGAGCCATACACAAGAATGTGATGGACATAGATAGTCTATTAGCTGCAGTTGTCAATATCAAATATTATTTTCATAAATATTTCCCGTGTTTAATGTCGGCTCCAGAAGCCAAGTGACATTGACGAATCAAACATGTTCAAGCTAATCTTTTATATATAATCCGAATATATGTAACACACAATTGTTATGTTTTGTACAAGCACACATTGGGGTACGAAGTTTCTTTGATCAAAATATGATCTTATTGTGCCACACATATTTCAGGTAATATTACCCTGAACTTTTGTATGTTATCTGGTAATGTCACTTGTATCCTTTAGCTTCTGGAGTCGACAATAAACCTCACAATACAAAAGAAAACTACGGAAAAATACAATATGATGAACTTAATTCCAAGATATTGGCAATTGTTGAAGAAGTATTTTTTATAATGTGTCCGAAGTCTCATTGTGCCGATGTAGCCCACAAACAAGCGTAAATTTTAAAGTTTGGAAAATTTGTTTCCATATGAAGAAAGAAATAGAGAGGTAGATAGCCGGATTGAGAAAGCGAAAGATAGACAGAAAGAGAGGAAAGCGAGAGAGCTAGAGTCATCTTGTGTGTGTGTGAGAGAGAGAGAGAGAGAGAGACATACACAGAAAGAGAGATCGTACTATAAACAACGAATGTCAAATTTGAGAACTAGGCTGATTCAGTTAGTTGTTCCCTAAAGAATCCTTCACAAACCGAGTAGCAAGCGCAGCCGTTCAAATACCACCGCTGTTGAAAAGTCTTACATTAGAAACTGCCTTGTACTTACTACGAATCTTCTTTGGTCCCTGAACAAACCAGCAGCTTCTTAGCATCAAATCCAGCAAACGAAAAAAAAAATTGATGTTGCAAAACTGTGTATGGATAGAGAATGGAAGAGTAAATAAAGAAGAAGAAGAAGAGGAGGACAGAGTGTTAACTGTGGTGGGATTTAACTCGTAACTTCGACATCCTGGCGTCGTACTCCGGTGGGATTTACTGATGGAGAAGACATTCCCCAAACCAAAAGCACAGAAAAGAAGCGCCTCCTCATTCTTCTGAGATACTTCGCTCGACGTTTTCACTCACACCCATATCTAGGAGCGTCACCGACCGACGAGTAGTATTCCTCTTTTTCACGCCTCTCTCTAGTTGCGTTTTTTGCTTTTCTTCTTTTCTGTGCCTCCAAAGTTCCCAAAGGGATAGATCGCTTTCAATGAGAGAAGCCAGTGAAGCCAGGCTTATCCCTGATAGTCGCCACGTTCTCTTCTCTAGTTTTTTCTCCCGTATCCTTTCTATATCTTTTGGTAAACCAAACGCATTTCATCCCCCCTCAAGGCGTCAACGAGAGGAACAGCTTCTCTTTCTTAGACACCCCCACACCTATGCGGCAAAGAAGACAAGAAGAAGAAGTTAGGAAATACGATGGAAACGAAAAGAAAGAAGGCAGAATGGACTTGAATGAAGGAAGCCAAGATAGCAGAGACAGAAGAGGACTGTTACCAGATGAGGCAAGGAAAGACAGACCCATCACTGCTTCCCAAAGGGGATTCTTCCTTTAAGGAGCCAAGGGGAAGAGAAAAATCTGACTTGAGTTTGAAGGATATCTCACACAATGTTGCGAAAGTGAAAGGGGAGAGACTAAATGAGTGAGAACGTCTCCCGAGATACGACGTGTGAGAATGTGTTGTGTGTGTCTGCCTAGTTACAGGATAGTCTTTTGAGAAAAGAGAAGGTTGGAGACACCGGAGGGCTAGAGAGGGTGAGAAGGAATGAAACAAGATCTTGATTTATCGTTAATCGATACCTTCAATCTTCGTGCTGACAAGCTACAGGAAACCGCAATCCCGCGGTAATTATGAAATGAATATGAGCTCTCTCTCTTACTAGCCATGGTTCCATCATGCCATCCGCGCACTTAATTACCGAAGTAGCAAAAGGGGACTGGGGAGACTAGAAACTGTGAGAACGCGGAGGAAAGAGAACATCAAGGTGGTATTTCGAAAATAGTTTAGGAGAATTTCTTGCAGGTGTCACTACAGTTGCAAAAGAGAACAACGAACAAAAAGAACTGTCAAAACATTTGGAAAAAGAAAATAACAAAAATGATTTCTATAGAAAAGTGAGTGTCCACAAAAAACAAATTCAATAATAATTTTCTTTACGAAAAATATACGTGTCAGTAGAAACTCCTACAGGTATTACTGTTTAATATTTCAAGAAATTGATAGATGAAATTGAGCATCAAAATAGATAGTTAATTTATCTTTACAACAAATCATCGATTGGTTAGCAGTGGGATAATAAACGACTTTCATTCATTTAATACTCTAAGCTTTTTTTTTTGCCTACCAGCCATTGAAATATGAGAAGTTACATTTATTTTGATACACTGTTTTATTAACAAGTAAATGTAAGTACGTGACCAAATCTAATAATATTTTGTATTGCATGTCCTGACCTTTATTTCTATGTGTTTGTTACAAGTTACGTATTTGTTTTTGGATACTGTTAAATTTACGTTGGGGAAAACATACGCTCGTGCTGACTGTATAACAATGTGGTGTGTTTCTTCTTTAAGTAAGGATAACCAGAGCATTTAGCGAAATTTAAGACTGGGAAGCCTGACGTCGCCGCTCCAATTGTTTATCCATCGGTCCATAACTTTCAACTCAAGCATTAATAGGGTGACAAAGGTGATTAGGGAAAAGGTCTCGGCGAGAGAATTCAAAGTCAGATATATCATATATGTCCATCCGCTCGACCGTCGACAGCTTTCAACTAAGGAAATTACAAGGCTACAAATGTGTTTGATATGTCTTTTGAAATGTCTTGGCGAAACTTTTCTAACGCAAAGTACATCATCCACATAGCACATTCGCTACTGTAGCCTGGCGAAGCACACGTGCACAATCCATAGACTGGACTCTGCATAACTTGTTTTAAACCACGGCTTTGACTTAGCTATAGAAATCTTTTCACCTTGAAAATATTCTAGGAAGAAGGCTATTGTCTTGGTTCCTGTTCACGAATTGCTAAAAGTTGTGATTGTGCTCTAGCAGATCTCATTATTCATCATAATATGATTTAGAACTGATACTCCATAATATACGTATATTCATTTAGTGAGAAACACAACAGGCAATGGCCTAATTATAGTGTTAAGCTTTACAAAGTAGTTGTACAGAGTTTATTGACAATTGAATCTCTAAATTCTTTATGCAACATAAAGCATACGTCCAGATCATTGTGAACTGTACATAATTTGTTATATATAGTACAAATTCTCCAGATTGGTGACTTCATCAAGATATATGTAAATAAATTATAATTTCTACTAACTGTGTCTTGTAATGAAAGTGTTAAACGAAAGACCTTATACAAATGATTGCAACTTATTATTTTCTATGTACTCTCTTAAGTTTACCTCAATCAGTTTAAACTAACTTCAGATTCTTTTAAAGGAACATCCAGAAGATAGTAAGAAGATTTGGAATACAAAGTTTTCGCTTCCCACATCAAAAAATTAAGTACCTGTAGGGAAGACAAAAAAGAAGAGAGGGATGACGGCATGGAGCCAACATACAAAATGAATTGTTCTTTTGGTAGCTAAATTCTAATACTCGACCAATCAAAACATAAATAAATATGATTGTAAATGAACATCTTAGAGGCATTGAAGAGAAACCAGGAAAGTTAGAGCTGGTCCAACACATACAAAAGGACTAGAGAAAGTCATGTACACTGGAAAAGTACGGAAGTCGAACACAGATAAAGAAAGTGAAAAGTTAGAAGCAATGCATATGACAAGGGGAGAGAGCAAAATTATAAACAGAAAGGGACCCAATATCAAACCAAATGACACGTGATTTGCCTCCTGTGATGTTTATGAACCATTTAAACATATTTTGAAGTAAGTGAATGGAATATTCTATTTATGGGATTCCCAGAGTAATAACTACTGTTATTTTTCTGACCAAAAAAGAAAATAGATTCAAGATACCTGAATTAAATTGGATGAGATTCCAGAGCCTTGTGAGTATGATTACTCAATCCAAGTTTCTAAGTCAAAATCTTCTAAATTTAAAGGCGAACGCTCTTGCAACGAGTCACTCCTCTGTATCAACAATTTTCAGACTGCCTAATGGTACTTAACATCTACCTTTCTATAAATATAATTGAAAGTAAGTACCTTACTCTAGGCTCTGTTTTTAATGTACAGGAAGTATATTTAAATTGCTGTTCCATAATTTGAAATATATAAATATATTTAGTGTCTGAAGCAAGAATTGTACGTAGTCGAGACATGTCCTGTAATCCAGATGCCGTTGACGGAACAGTATCTGGGGGCGATTTTTATGTTATAGTTGTTATTTCTGAATGTTACTCGATGCGTCTGCGTGGAGTCGATTAGGAACAAGATTTGGGTCACATAGCTTGTTCCGTCTTCAGAATCTGTGTGGTAAATTTGGTCCAAACTCACGACTAAGATTAAAAAGAAGTGCTCACAAAGGCTCGTTTTGAATACAAACTATTCCTTAACAGTCACACTCCATTATCTGCATTCATTAAGTCTATTAGATGTGTCAGATAAAAGCATGATCTGGCTACCCGTAAATAATTAAGAAGACAGGAGACAGTAACTACGGAAAATCAATAAATAAAGAGAAGGTGGAATGATGTGGAGTACCATAGAACAAACCAGAAGGATGATAAATAAAAATAGGAATAATTCCAATTAGGCAATGAATAACAATGATTGGTATCGTTTTTAAGTATTAACTGATTTGTAGCTAAATATGAGAAGAAGATAATATCGTGCATACATTTGTGAATTGAGAGGACTATAATTGAAGACCTGAATTGAAAAACATCCCAAGTCCACTTTTTTCTTATTTACATTTCTCTCTGTTCGTCGGTATCTATGTTCTAAGGGCTATCCGCTTGCATAAATACTACATCCTAATCCCACCACAGAAAAACTTTTTTACAAAATAATTTCCGCTGAACAGGATAACATACGAAGACTTTGGACTGCTTTCGTTTCTTCTGAAAAATATACACCGGCGGACTTGGGTTGTTTCTCAATTTAGACCTTCAATTATGATTTAATAAAAGAATCAAGGCATTAGTCCCAAATAAGATTACATACTTGTATAAACAGAATCTACGCTAACTTACAATTGAGGACATTGCTCGAAGACGGGCACATAGACCTTTTACGGCAATTCCTTTAAACGATCTGTCATGTTCTTTTCTACATGTCTTGCAAATTGCAATTCAAAATATATATTCGTTAGCTTGGTAGAAATAAATATGTAGAAAAGTTTCCGCAAGTGAAAACTGTCGTCTTGCTTTCGGACCCTGCTGACTGACAAAACCTCAACCCGACAATGGTTCAAGTTTTGTTCATGGTTCAGCAATGTGTTTTATGTAGAACTTCTTCACATGTCTTCCATCAGAGACCATTCATTTACACAGTGTGACAGAACGATTGGTCTAGTCAGATCACACATAAAACAAGTGAATTAATTCGTCACCGGGAAAAATACATTCTTTCCGATTGAAAGTGAATGGAATAAATTGGTCCCATAGCTAGAACAGTGGTGAAAATGTTTTGGTGGCCATTTCAAATCCAAGGTGGTATTTGTTTTCCTAAACTACTCTTGATAATACACTTTATACCACATTTCGTATCTCTATGAAGTTGAAAATGAATTTTTGAGATGCGCAATTTTGGATCCAAGATGGATTCTTTGGAGACATTTTGTAATATTTTCGTAACTTATTGGAAATGATGTACAGTCATACCAAATTTAGTTTTTCTATCTCCAGCTGTTTAGGCTGTGTATTCTATGAACAATTCATTTTGGCGGCCATTTTGGATCCAAGATGGCGACGTTTTCAACGTTTTGTAATATTTTCTTAATCTACTGGCGATGATGTGCCGATATACCAAATTTCGTTTTTCTAGCTCTGGCCGTTTAGGCGTGTGTACTGGGTTCCATTCAAACTTTGAATTCTATGAGGTTAGTTTACAGTTTTCAAACCTGATTCCATGCTCTTTATTCTGGTGTCATCGACATAAAAAATATTTTAAAAAATTCTGGGTAACATTGAACCTAAATCTTTACCAGCTGTTTACTGAAAATGCATTTTTGATCTATGTGTCCTTCCGGCAATGTCCTCAGTTATAAGAGTAATGCACTAAACACTCACAAATGCTGCAAATGTTTAAGGTTGCGATTGTGAGCCAGTAATTATCATAATAGTAGAAGCTTCTTGGAAATTGTCTGTTGTTATTATTATCATCAATCAATTGAAAAATTAAACAGATTTAACGTTTACTAAGCTTTTTTTTCACATCGCGGAAGTGTGTAATCTTAAAGTTCTGGAATAGAATTACTCGACCGTACATTCAGGAATTTTCTCTAGCCTTTTTGTCATAGCAGGTGATACTAGGCTAGAACATCGAATTATAACGTTAACTGCAATTATATGTAAATACGCGTAGGTAACTTTGAACTTCATGATCCTTTGCTGTAATCTTCTATGACTGTTCGTTTGTCTATGCGTATGCAATAATTAAGACGTATTTAGCGTTGAAGTTTAAATACTAGCCAGAAGATAGTTCGTAACTTGCCTTCTTGTATATATCTATGTTTACAAGTTATCTTCTGAATTTCAGTCTAATTTTAATGCCTTTAGGAAACTTTGGACCAAGCCGGAGGGATGATAATGGGGTGATTGGTGGAAGTTGGATTGAAGAAAGTGGCAAGAAACAGGATAACCCCGAGAAAACCCACGCACACTGTGTTTGTCCACCACAAAGCCCACATGGCACGAGCAGGGTTAGAACTGACGATCCCCAAGCGACAGAGGTGAGTGCTTTAACTGTTGAGCCACCATCGCCACGCAAGTTCTCTTCTATTCAGCAGTAGAAGTGTTAAAATCAGTTGCTTGTCCTTGCTCTTTAGCGTGTAGACTGCGTCAAGTTTAATGTTACTTTCAAATTTTTAGAGGCTAAAAGTGCATAATTATAAGTTTGAATATTAAAAGTATAATTTATGACGGACAACTTAAAATGCTCGTTTTATTTATTTGTATATGGAGGATTATACATTTCCGTTGTCATGACGACTGCTATCTAAACAGAAATGTAATCACGCTGAAATTTGACGGGTTGTAGATAACTACTCAAAGAAATGACTTTTAAAATTCTTCAGAATTGTAGAATTCTTCGGTTACGAACCGGAAGTCGCCATCACAGGCGAATAATACTACTCAGTGATTCTTATGTACTTTTTTCAACATAATATATGTGTCACTTACCATAACGCTTGGGATCAGTGGATGTACATAAATCAATGAAAGTCAATTTGAACGATTTTTATTTTAAGGCGACAATCGATAGAGGTTTCTGTACGTATAATCATTTATCATAGAAAAGCTTTGAGACCCATGTAAGGGCTTTGAGCTCATTGAATACCATATCTCAAGTAAAGCGTTTGAAACTTTAAAAAGCGAATATCTAAGAAGTATGAAAATGAATGTGACTATCATCTTTATTCCCGCGTACTCTAACCGTATTTTTTACTTGACTCAGCAAACTGATGGATCCTGAGGTTTCATACAATTATTTTCAAATTCCATAGGAAATGTCACTTCCATCGCTGGTAAAAGCTGAGGGGTATTCAAATACTCATACAATATGAAAGCTTAATCTCACAAGACTGTATTTGTGATGCTAGATAAACGTATCACTACGCCATTTGTTTACAAGCTTAACTCACTGGCCACGATGGAAACTGGGAGGAACTGACGTAGGACAAGACCATTTACAGCATATTTGCACGAGAAAAATACGAGAAAATCAGTGAATGATTTACAAATAATATTGCAGAGTGAAAAGTATGTGACTGGACCGGGGATCGAACCCGGGACTTTTGGGTTACGGTCCCAATGCACTGACCACTGCGGCACACAGTCAACCCGCTTCCTAAATACGCACCTTCCACTCTTGATGTCGATGTTCTCTCTCGAAACCACATGGACAGTACCACAACTCCTAGTTGTGCTTGGACTTTTCCAGTGTCTCATAATGATGAACATCTCAAACGGAAGAAATAACTTCAAACTTGAAGTAAAAACAACTTCCGATTTTATACACCAAGTCTCTGTAGGCGCAGATGCTATTAACATTGAAGAGTGAATCGGTCCCGTCACATAATTTTCACTCTTCAATATTAATAGCATCTGTACCTACAGAGACTTGGTGTATAAAAATATCGGAAGTTGTCTTTATTTCAACTTTGGAGTTTACAAATAGTTACAGAAATAAAACTGCATGGAATACTTACATGGCAACTAGTTTAATTTCCCCCACATAACAACCACCTATATTGAGACACTTTACACTTCAGTATCCGCTGCTTCATTTTTTCTGCATTGCTGCAGCAGCCACATACAGATCTCCGGTTATAGAGGTTTTTGTTCGTTTCCATAGTTTTAACGTGCTTCGGCGAATGTAGCAACCTGATTTTGCACCGCTTGGCGTGACAAATACTTCTCCAATTCTTATAAGTGTCCTTGGCAGGAAGACCTTTCGACCAAAAACAAACGCACCATTCGCTCCATTCAACGTGGTGAGCGTTTACTGAGCCCTAAGCGCTCAGAAAGCCTCTTAAGCTCCGGTCTTTCAAATGACAAGAAATTTCTGTGCTCAAAAAACAATTTAACTACGTTCAGCGTCTCATTCATCTTCCTCAAACAGTTGAATATTGTAGGCCGAAAGCCAAATAATGGCGCAAATTGGATTGATTTTACGGCCTTTAGGCACCTGACGATCAGACCAAATAATGGTGCGACGGGAAAGAACTACGATGTCGTTAATAATCTAACATGTAGAAACGAATTGTGCAGATGTTTCTATCTCCGTACTTCTTTCCATGTTAGGTTGGTTTAAGTTTGAAATCGAAAGGAAAAACAGACAGGTCGTCACCCATTCCTCCCCTCATCTCTTAACGTCTACTTTTATTATTTTCTATTTAGAAACATTTTCGCCTTTGTAGATGATTTTTAAGCGTTATGTCAGAAGTGTAACCGCCCAAAACTGGATAAACTCTTTCAGAATTATGCAAGAGATATGGATTTAATTTTAGAATAGGCAATAAATCCCGTTTATGCAACAAATAACCAACATTATACATGCTAATATCGTATAAGTTAACCTAACCTAAATCCACCTTGTGTTCACTTTACTTTATGGCCTGAAAACTAATGTAAAATTTACAGAAGTAATTAAACATTCCCAACGTGTGTAATGTTGAAATGGAAAATATAACAAAATTTTATGTCATGAAAGTGTAAAATTAGGATGAAAAAGCTAGATATACTAGGGACTACTTGATTTTTAGACAAGCAGAAGCAGTGAATTTTAAACGCCGTGAACTAAGAGATACCGAATCTTACTAACCAACCACTCTTCGCTAGCCCTAAATACAGCCCGTGTCTCTGTGTGTGGCAAACTAGTTTCATTCATAACACGAAATATCGCCATAGGTATTCTTCCGCATACCGTTATGTTTATTAAGTATTGATCAACTAGATTGCTTATGTGTACGAAATGATAATGAGACTTAACTTTTCGTAACATTGTTTGCATTGTTGGCTGTCGCTAGGTAATTATGAAAGTATCTGTTATAACTGTTTGGAAAGAAATGTGTAGTATAGAGTGCACAACTGGTTTAATAGCTGGCTGAAGTTGCAGGCCCTAAAGTAAAGTTTATCCTCGAATTAAAGTTGCAAAATCCTACGTAAACAATCTAAAGAAGAAATTATACTGAAAGTTCGAGTAGAAGATCCATGCTTACTCTAAACTCAAATGGAGCCTAGAATATTTTGTCCGGTACAAATTATATATGTGTTCTCAAGTATAACGATGCTATTCCCTTATGTACGTATATATAGATAAGGGATTTGAACTTCTGTGTAGCGAAGTATTATTACAACTACTACCACTACTTTCAGTAATTATTACTACTTAAATGACAAGTATTCTCAAAGAAAAATATCAAGAAGCATATAACTAACTATAAACGTTACCGCTCTTCGTACTTCTATTGGTATTGTTGATGTATGCTTATCAATACATGTAAGTTTCTCCTTTAAAATGTTCGTTGCATCATGTTTAAGTCATTTCGACACTTAAGTAACTTTATTGACTTTTTTATGCAACACAAATGATTCCTCTACATATTTAATAGACACGTCTTCTGCTACTTCTTACGTCCATGTTTGGGAGCACTTCTAGCTCGAACACAGCATGATATTTTTGGCTAAAAAATGGCGCGGATCAACGTGAGCCCTTCGAACTCAGTGTCATTCGATGGATAATTTGCCTAGCAGCTCAGTTAATTCTCACGGCGTCGAATGCAGCCATTGTCTACTGCTCCTCTACTATTTCTTGTTATCCCGTACCAGTTTGTAACCTATTTATTGACTTTTCCTCATGCGTTGTCAATGTATTAAACATTGGATTTTTATAAAACAGCCTATCAAAACAAGCACTGGGGAGAAACCTTTTTAAAACATTAAAGTTTCGCAGATGTAAATCAATGAAAGATACATACCAATAAAGCTGAGCGTTTCTACACTCTTAAGACTACCAGCGCCCGACTTTCCTGGTTGACGTTTATTTTCCTCAGTCACACAAGGCAAATCCCGAGTAGGTACCTTCAACATAGACCCTGGCGAACACCTTCCCAAATCCTTTTCCCTCCCCTATCCCGGCCTCAAGAATTTAAGACAAATTAGATTATGGTAGACTAAAGTTTAGCAATTCGTTTTTTTCTAGTCTAGAATATACAAACATCAACAATTTTACGTAATGTATATTGTCGTTATTATTATTTAAAGCCAGAGTTACAGTAAATCGAAGTCAATAATCACACGCCTGTTTCGGAACAAATGAATGAGACAGAGAACGAGAGACAGAGACACCCGAGAGAGTACATAAGGAGGAAAGGAAACAGCGGATGTCAAACGAAGTCTGAGCAATACGCAGCAGGAAATCAACAACTACAGACGGAAATAGAAAGGAAGTACGTGAGTTGAAAGCACTAGCTAAACGAAGATACGCTTACTTTTTTCCACTTAGATTGTCAGCACCAAATGAAACCCAACAACGCTTTGAGATGATGAGACACTGACAGTGAGTGGAAAGTTGCAGAGAAGTAAGAGCCAGTAAATGTATTCCCTTATCTATAACAATTCACAAAAAAAAACATCGCTCAATTTCTTTTAATACTTTAGTACTATATTGCCAATACTTAATTTTAAAATCTCATCCCTGTGGTCTAAAAACGAAGGCATCTGACCCCTCTTTGGCACTCGAGAGACAGCAAATGTTGAAACTCTGTTCTTCCTAGAGAATATGACCGTGCTTTTACAGACTTATCGACACTCCAGTATCAACGAGATAACCATATCTATAGAATAGATGCTCTAATCACCACATTGTCTTTTCCTCTCTTCGGAAAATGTGCTGGTCTAAAGAAGTCATTTCTCATTTGAGAGGCTACTATTTCATATCTGTTTATAAAACTGAGTGCGTTAATCGTTCACAATTGAAAAATTTAGATCTCATGATAATATAAACACACTAAGGAAGGTGTATCGTTGTGATCTCCATCTAAAATTATTAAAATAGAGGCAAGAGTGTTTGAATAAGCTGTATTTGGTAGCTTACAAAATAATAAAATGCCAGAGTGGAGTTTAAACACGTCTGGTTTCGGTGATAGCTCAGACGTTAACTTAGAGAACATCGAAAGCATAAGAAGTTAGTCACTTTGTGCTTATATAGACGAAAATATGAGTGTATCTAGAGCTTATCGGGGTATATTGTGTACAAAAGTATAAACATGCAGAAGTTGTCATAATTGGCTTCATTTAAAGCGTGAAAGAAACTCCATATTACTCTGAACTTATTCTTAAACCTGATGTCGAATATTTTACGTGCATCAGTGTGAAGGAAAGGTGATCATTCCCAGATATATTTGCTGAACCTAGCGTTTGATTTCAACAAAAACCGTACACGTTTCTCGCCGCGAGATTCGACTACAAATATGATACAGCACTACAAAGTGATAGGATAGCTGATCCAAGTTGCAAAAACAAACTCGAATTGAATCGTTATATGCAAAAAAGGAATATGTGAAAAAATTTCAAGACATGGTATTTTTTCGTCAATCAGTTCTTATAGGGAAGATACTTAACCTAGGATAAAATTACATAACCTAGAAAGTAAGATGTAGTCTCTTCTGGGTGACAGAGAAATTGATTGACTTAAAGATGTTAAATGATGTAGCAACTCAGTTTTTAACGTTCCCTGTAAACATAGTTTTGCACATACCACCTTTTTGCCTATGATGATCGAATTAAAGGTCGACGAAGTGTTAATCTATTAAGGTTTCCTTATCCTACTATTTGTTTCACAGACTAGGAGGATCACTAGTAGTTGATTCAATGAGGAGTAATTAAAACGTTTGATAAAAAAAAAAACGTTGTAACCCACACTTATGTCAACAGTGACGTAACGATGAAACAATGAATTGTTGAGTATCGATAATACGATAGAGGTATAAGTTTTATATTACCTCAAGATATGACAGTTCTTTTTGTGTCGATGGTTTCCTTTATTTCATATAATTTAGTTTTTGATGGTTACAGCCATTTTTGACTGAATGATTCAATTTACTATTGAGGAAATGGTAGGAGATTCAGTAAGAGTTGTTTCAGGGAGGACTTCATTAAATGGAAGAAGGGAGATTATACATCTCAATTGTTAGCGAGCTATAAGTTTTATTCATACCCACCCAATTGTTAAACCCATGCAAATTGAATGTATATTATATATAAATTAAATCAAAACAAAAAGGTAGTGACCATGTGCGGTAATGTAGTGCACAGACACCACCACAATATAAAGGCACTAAAAGATCGATGAATGTTATCTTCATTTTCAGAGTGGCTTGAAAACGATGGGAGACGTAATGGTCAATGTTGAAGAATCACTGTGCATATAATGGACATACCCTTGATGAGAAGGCGTGTGACCAATAAATGTGAGAGATGCCGTGGTCAGGGCAATCAAATGTCAGTCAGGAAGGATAGTGTGATGATATGTTGAAGTGTTACATTGTGATATTTTTTGTGGTAGATCATTGTGGATATCCTAGTTTACTACATTTAGAAGTAAAAGATGATCTACATTTAGTTATTTTAGAATATATTTCCTTCGAAATTGCTCGGAGTTGTCTTTAACGGATAGAAAGTTAATCAGTTCATGGAGTACCGGTGTGAGACTTGCTAATTTAATTCAGAGTAAGAGGAATTGCGTATCACTCCCAAATAGCAAAGTGTCTCATAGAATTTTGAAGCCATAGGCATATACGCAACGTGTCCGTGAGTGATTGTCGGTTTGATAACAACATCTTTATAATCATGTATTAAGTAGGGTGTACAGCTTTAGTCCCCACGTCCCACGTGGCTTCTGCTACGTGTTTGAGAAGGTTGAGTCTGTTTTAGTTTTTGAAGTTAACTAGTTTAAATGAGGTGTCCATGTTAGTTTTGTTGGAAGACTACTCCCTAATTTTCGAGGCCTTTAGGCAACTTCGGCTTAGGCCGAAGGATGATGATGGGAGTACTAATACAATGAAGAAAGCGGGATGAAACAGGAAAATCTTAAGAAAACCTACATGGTGGTCGTCCACATAAATCCCACACTGCACGGGCCGGGATCGAACCACGAAAACCACGTGCCAGAGGTGAGCGCTCTACCGCTGAACCACCACGGTGCACACTACTGCTAGATATATTACAGCAGTTGAAATCCTGATATGAACTCCTTGTACTGTGATGTTGAGGATATGTGTGGGCTATGTTTTATTCAACCCGGGCGTTTGGAAGCCAAAAAGTCAACGGTTTGAATTTTCCCGGGGTTTATGGCCAATTTCTACGTCGTGTACAATTTCATGAAGGAATATATGATACTCTGTAGAAGTATGTTAATGTTGTGTAGTGAGGACTACAACTAGAAATGTTGTATCGTCTGCAAATTGAAAGATCTTGGACATTGTTCAGGAGATCCGGGAAGATTATTGATAGAAATATGTGGCAGATGAATAGCTAGAAAGGCGTGAACATAGAGAATATAATACGTGGTAAATGAAATGGGTGAAAATGTTTAATAGCAGGCCTTATTTTGCTGAATGCTTTCTTCAGGTCTAATAATAATGGACAAAAGGGGTGATTTATTGAACTGAATTATAATCTAAAACCAGTAAGAGCATGTTTTTGCAGATGTTCGTATAACATGCTTCTTATATCAGTACTGTAGTTAACTTATATCAAGCTTCCCATTTGTAACTTAAATAACACGTTATCAATACGTGAGACTTTCGTGGTAATAGTTTGAGAATCAAGTCCATACTAAAGTACAAATAATCAGGTAAAAATTACTTAGAAGGAATTTAATAGAAAACTGAAGATTACACTTTAAAACTTCAAACTGTTCGGTTCATCTTGCCTTTTTCACTAATTATCGGATGTTCATGAATTAATATTACAAATGAAAAATATAAAGTACGCGAATTATACATGAGTAACGGAAATTCATTTACATTGCGAACTATTTTATTAATAAAATCAATTTTAAATATGTTTTTCTTAAAAAAAAAACAATATTGAACAACCTACCCAATTCAGAGTCCTTTTCAGTAAAGGATATCTTTGGTCGAAACATACCGTAACTTTAGGAAGTCCACCATGGGACTGTTATAATTAAGGATAAATACCTGAGCAGAAGTTCTAGTTACCTGAGTTCGGCATGGAATTTGAGTCCGATTTACTCAAATTTGTTATGGTGAGGTCAAAATTATCCCAACTTTGTTAAATTTTCGTATCAAGCTAAATATATATCTATTATCTCCTTGAAAGTCTTTCTGTTCTATCTTCAGTCCTTTGATGTACTTTCAGTGCAGTGCACATGCTATTTTGTGTCAATATTTTGCACAATTTGTCTGATCTTGGTTCAGCCTCCCGAGTTCTGTTAGCTTAGTATTTCACGCCTCACTATTGAGCAATACGAATAATGTCAAATATTGTATGAATCCAAAGATAGTTTCTTATCTCGGTCAGATTGAGCGCTCTGTACTAGTTACTTTACGTATATTTTACACTACTGGATCGTATATTGGTACATGTATTTATTATTAATAATATGTAATATTATGTTCACTTTTATTGTTAAAGTGTACATAGCGTTCAAATGTTTGAAGGACCCAATTAATATTTCACAATGACTGAATATTACCCATTTTAACAATATTCCTTATCAAAGTCACAGTGATCTCACACATCTGTTACATAACATATTATATTTCACCCTTACCAGTTGAGGATGAAGATAGAAATACTTCTATTGCAAAGTCAGTCTGTTCAATCTATATTTTTGGTATTTATTGCTAGTGTAAAGCAAAGATCTAAAGCTATGCAAAGCAGCATCACCTTCATGTACCTCAAATATCGTTGTTTTTTTGCACGAAATTGCAATACTGCTACTACAAATTCAAGAGAGTTAAAACTTCCAGAAAAGAAAGTTCATAACCACTACACGAGTTCTATTCGTGACAATTTCTTATTTATTGTTTGCTCATTATTGAAAGAGCGTCATTGTTATAGGTTTGTATTTTCACTACAAGAATAAGCGATTTCAATAATGAACAAAAATTAATATATATATATATATAGTCACGGATAGAATTCGAAATGCTTATGCACTTTCTTCTCTGAACATGCGAACTCTCTAGGCTTCACTTTCTACGATCATTACAATGTCGTGCAACAAAGCAAAGGGGGTAGGAAGTGTTTCCATCTAGCGGTAGAGATCTCTGCATTACACTGACCTTAAAAGTTCCTTTCTACAAAACAATGTATTACTATCAGCCGTAATGTTATTCACTTATTTCAGTTCTCTTTCAATAATTAATATTTTTTACACTTTCCACTGTTTACATTTGATTTATAGGCTTTTATTTGCATACGTAGTATTTCTCTTTATGTATCTAGGGAGGGAACTATATTAATTTGTAGGTACAAGGTGGCTGTCCAAAATGCGAGAACACATACAATCAAGTCATTGTTCATTCACAGACCACGAATGAAGCATGGACATGCTCCATTTACTACTACACCACGTAGTCAAGTATTCACAGCACTATGTAAAGCCAACAATGAGTGCTTGATGAAAACAGCTATTCAGGTAGTGGTAGGGGCTAGGAAAGCATGAATATGAATTTTTTTAGAGTTTTTCTTCTCATTGTTGTAAATAATGTAGTTAAAAATTATTGTAAGTAGAAATCAGTATTTTGTCCGTATTAAGTTCACAAGGTTTATTGTACTCAGAGAAGTTTCAACTTCATTCCCCTGTTCTTTTTCGTCTATTTAGGTGTGTGCGTGTGTGTGTGAGAGAGAGAGAGAGAGGGAGAGCGAGAGAAAATGGAGTATGTGTTTGTAAAATTACTTTGTTCATAATATTATATGATCTACAGTAGTTACACTAATTAATAGAGCTTTTTAAGGGGGATAACGCTAGTGGAAAACCTAAGGTGTTTATTGTGATCATACAACATGGGTATGAACTGTAAATACGACATAGTTGTAAACCAGAAGGAATAAAACATCAGACAAATGAAAACCAGTACTCTGAGCTTGTGGCGTCTCAAGGCATGCAAACTTGACAATTTATCTTGATTACGTTTATAAAGGAGATGAAAAATAATGTATTTTATTCACTATAATTTTGGAAGAGATTTTATCATCAAAACTGACAGAAACATTTTACAAAATCTGTATGCACTGATTATGTCAAAAATGTTAGCAACAAGACTTTACGTACTTCAGAAAGAGCAATAATATGTAGGTGCTGTACACATTTTAATATTGATTAGTAATTTTCGGACTTCTTGGTAATTTACGTTTCATTAATGAGACAGGAATCTTTGAGCTAAAATGTTGTATCAAAAAACTTCGGATTTCCTTTTGACGTACCTGAGAGGTCTATCTATATTTTCAGTACTTATGAAGATATTTGAGTGCGAACGGAGTGCAAAAAAGATTTTAAAGGAAAGATTGGTCCTGTATCAGAAGCTACCTATAAATACACGACTTAAGGTAACTGAGGTGAATATCGCTATGCAGACTATATCACCACTGAAGCCCATAATTTTAGTTTGAGAAATGACCAACAGAGTACATGAGCTGTTTCCTTGTGGGTATGGTTATTGGTTGTCAATCAGCACGCGGATGCGTTTTCGGGAACTGCTCTTTCCATTAGCTCGACTTTGGTCATGTTGAGAGAAGACACGGTAAGTAGTTGAAGCGACGGAAACGTCACGAATATTTACAGAAGATTTTTTGATAAGTACTCCTTCGTTTTCTTTGCTTCTTACACATAAAAGTATAATATATGTAGTTGTCAGAAAAGATCGTAGCTCATTTCACGTGATAAAAATGTGTCTCCTTTTAATAGCATGGCGTACAGGAATAATTAACAAAAAATAGTGCAATGCTGGCAATACCACCACTCATGCTTGTTAGTAACATCTCCAGATGGACATAATGACTTCTTTGCAGGTTACATCAAGAATCGGTGTTGACCGTTTATATTTCTGGGTACATTTGAACAGAATGGGACACAACCAGTTCCCAGAAAATAGTTAAATGCTTGTTTAGTAGCATCTTATATTTCTGTTCACACGTATTTAGGAATTTAAAATAATTATTACTACTAATGATGAATATTAGAACTTGCTTAGATTTAGTATTATCAACAAATAAATGGGATTGCACATAAATACTGACAACTGCATTCCTGTTAATTACAAGTTGGGGAGCATAATGCAGTATGATTCTGCTGGAGACCGCAAACTGTCCAGAAACACCCGCAGATCATGAACTTACAGATACCATTTCAGAGACTATATACGTGGAGATGGTTTCCATATTCCTACGTATCATGAAGAACGTAAGAGTTAATTATAAACTCCCCAGTAACTTATCTTTAAAGAGTGTGCCTAAGATTTTGTGGTGGTACAAATTCAGCGGTTAAAGATTTGTATGAAACCGTTTAGCAGCAAGGCAATTATTGTGAAACGGGAATTACTGGTAGAATTTGAAGGATTTTCTGAGAGAAAAAGAAAACAACAACACAAACTTCAAAATAAAACGGAATATTCAATACCTTAGGTAGATGAGCAAGACAACTCGAGAGAGATGATTATCAGCTTAAGGAATGTATGAATCAAGAGAGTACGAAGAAGAAGCACCATCAGAAAGGCAATTTTGTGGTGATTGTGGAGTTTTGTTGGCAACAAAAGGATGAAAAATCCTGGGTTCAATGTTTGGAGTGCAAGATATGGTTCCACGAAAACTGTGGCTCAGGAAAATTATTTGACTGTGGTTGGGATGTGCCAGAAGTGTAAGCATAGTTGTACACTGTTGGAGGATGAACAGGTTTTAGCGACAATATGTCTATCTAAATCCACATAGGTTATATGCTGCATAACATATTTATTATTTTCCTCATGATGTTTTTTTTTTAATTTTTAGGTTGAAAAGGTATCATTAAAAAGTATTATTCTATTTTTAATAGTGACATTTGTAAGTGGCGATATTGTCTTCATGTGATTACAATACCGCCAGTTTATCTAATGTAACAGAAACATTGGTAAACTGTAGTTGTTTTCTAATCTTGAAATTTAAGTTGATAATTTTAGCACAAGACCCTGTGTAGTTGATGTACTATAATCCTTACTTTGTCTTTGTGGTTGAAAAGGAATTAATTATTTCAAACACTCTGAATTGGTGTCAATATTCCTTTCCTTTACCCTATATGAATGTTTAAGTGAGTGTGTGGGCGCGCGTGCGTGTGTGAGTTTTTCAAGAGCTACATTGTTGAGGATAGCAGCAGACCGAGATATGTGGAAAGAAAATGGGGAGTCTTCATCCAGCAGTAGATAGAAAACGGTTGAATATGATGATGATGAAGCGTTAAAAATACATTTTAAGCTCAATAGATGGCAAGACCAACTTTTGTAGATTTTGAATTCGATCTAACTATTATTTGAATATACAAATTGTTTCAAAACTTAGTAAGTTTAGAATGCCTTATTCTCTCTCAAACTGTTTGTTCTTTATACGTGTAAAATTACTGTTTTGTTGTCTTTTTAACTGTTTGCTTTGGTTGTATCTAATGGATGTTCTATGGCAAGAGCTTGTGCCTACACTGGAAAATGGAATGAGCAAGTAGAAATTTGGATTTTTTTGTTGAGTTAAAGTATATGAAGAACATTTAAACCTGTTATAGAATTTATAGATACTTTAATAATGCAGTGGAGCCCCGTTTTGGGGATTTCCAGTTTATCAAGATTTCCGGCTTATAAAACATGCATATACACCCTCCATTCCGAAAGAAACCGAACTTTTGAAAACAAATAGTACCACTAGTGCCATCTGTTGTAATATTTTACCGGTAGATGGCGTAGTCCCTCATTGACAACTGGTATAAATGTCATGACATTTGGATGCACGGCAACAAAGTTATTGCGTTTCAACTGTCAGTGTGTTGTGTACATCGGTCGGAAAATGAGTTTCAAACAACGAGCTGCAATTGAGTTTTGTGTTAAACTGGGTAAACCTTTTACTGAAACGCACCAAATGCTACAAAATGCATATGGTGATGAGTGTCTATCCCGTACGCAAGTTTACGAGTGGTTCAGGCGATTCAAATCGGGTAGAGAGACGCTGGATGATGACGAAAGATCAGGCCGTCCCAGAACCGGATTATCGGAAGAAAACACCGAAAAAGTGCGTGAATTCATCAAACATAACAAAAAAGCGTCGGTGAAAGTTATTGAAATGGAATTAGGCATTCCTCAAACAACCGCATACCACATTTTGACCGAAGTTTTGGGCCTTAAGAAGGTTAATTCGCGGTTTGTACCACACAAACTCACCGAAGACCAAAAAGTTGATCGAATTGCGCATTGCAAAGACATTGTTAAAAGTGCTCGGCAGGATCGAAACTTCTTGAAATCGATTGTAACTGGTGACGAGACGTGGTGTTTTGAATATAAGCCCGAAACAAAGCGGCAAAGTGCTGAATGGAGAGCGCCGGATGAAGGACCACCCCAAAAAAGTCGCTTGGTGAAGTCAAAAGTTAAGGTGATGCTGATTTGTTTTTACGATTCAAAAGGAATTATCCACAAAGAATTTGTTCAGCCCGGCCAGACAGTCACTGGAGAGTTTTACTTGGGCGTCATGAAGCGTTTGCTGGCAAGAATTCGTCGTATTCGGCCCGAATATCGAGAAATCGGCAGTTGGACTCTTTTGGACGATAATTCACCATCACATCGTTCGCGACTTGTAACTGAATTTTTGGTAAAAAATCACATTATTCGTTTGCATCATCCGCCCTATTCACCAGATCTCGCTCCGTGCGATTTCTATCTGTTCCCGAAACTGCATTTGGCGATGAAAGGAAAGTGGCACGCATCGATTGAAGCCATTGAGAAGGCGACGACCGCCGTCCTAAAGACCATTCCAATAAAGGACATGGAGAAGTCGTTTGACAACTTGTTGGAGCGTGCAAATATGTGTATCGATGCAGAAGGGGAATACATTGATTAATAAAAATGATTTGTTCCAAAATGTACATTGTTGTTTTGTTTTTTTAAAACGTTCGGTTTCTTTTGGCATGGAGGGTGTAGAGTAGTTTTCTTCTCTAAATCCAACCGTGTTTTAAAGTAAAGTCTGTCAGCTACAGCAATCCCACAGTTTTCTTTATTAATTGAAATAATATACAGTACGCCTAATTGAAATAGAACTTTTACTGTATTTTATATAACAAAAGTTGACGCTGTGTGTTACAAAGCCTCCTACTCGTCTGCAGTAAGATCATCGAGCTACTTTTCTCTGTGTTCGTTACAATGATCCACTAGTGCAAGTAACCCTGAGGTGATGGAAAGGTGAATCGTCAGATGGCCAGCATGTTCAGGTACAACAGAGTCTTATACTCGTAAGCGGTTAAACCCGTCTTAACATAATGATAGCCTAAATCTGTACACTTAATTTTTCTATACTGGAGTACCTCTATCAAATATCTACTTATTGTGTGGTTCAACAAAACCCATAACCTAAATCTCAAGTTTGTAATATTTTGTCCTACTTCTTAACTACATACATGTTCACGTCTTCTTCCATATTAACTCCAAACTTTTCTCAATTTTCATTCTATGCTCACTGTTTTGTCTACTCTACCACTGTTAACTTGCTATAACCATATACTATTAGCCAATATGGCTTCAGTGCGTGGCGCTCGTGGGTACTTATGCAATAAGTACAAACATTAATGATTTCATTTGGAAAGTCATTCTTTTAATTATAATTCTTATGGTAAATTCAGAATTTGACTTCAAACATTTCTTCATTTATTTATTACTGTTGCGTTACTTCGAAGTCAAGCATTTTGAAAGCTTTATCGTATTTAAACTTGCATATATTATTTTATTCAATGTAGCAAAGTGTAATGTTAGTGAGAAATTTTATCTACATTGATAAGGGACCTACCAAAATGTTGAATTATTTTTATATGACAAGAACTATAAAGATATACTACTATATTTCTAAAACCTTTGTTCAGTAGTACCGGACAAGACAAAACAAGATATAATATATTTACCCAGAAGAAACGGACATAACATTTTATTCAGAGAAATCATGTCAGAAACTAAACTATTGGTCGTAAAACTGAAATTGAAGTAAAACAGTTATGCATAATGCAACTTGCGCTGTGTACATATCACTGCACAAGATCTTCAGAACTAAAGAAGGATGGGTGAAACAAGAAAATCTTGCTTGCTAGGATCTTCAGGGTCAGAGAGGACGGGGAAAAGATATGGAGGATGAGTATTGGAGGTTGATCGGTTCACCCAGGCTTGGCGAATACAAGATGGATGAAGGAAGCTTCGGGAAGCTAGTCGTAAATATAAATTCCATTCCTCTGCCCGTATTGGAATTTTTATTTCGACATTACAGCCTTTTATTGCTCACCGTATTTCGTTGCCACTCGCGTACGTTTTCACGGAGAGCTCAGCTGATGCTTGTTGAGGCAGCAGTCGACTTACCACGCTTACTTTCTCTCTTTGGGCTCTTTTTTCTCTCGTCAATCCTTCATCCAACTTCCGACGTTTTCTTCTTTCTCGTTTCTCCAGGCATTCCCTATCTCCTTCTATTCTCACTTTCTTCTCAGCTTCCCTTCCAATTCCTGTTCATCCTTTACACGAGAAACCGGAGACAGAACTACTCTCCTCCCATCCGCCAAAATATTGATATTTTAATACCTTAGTTAGAAATGAAATCATTTTGGGGAAAAGCTAGTAGGCAATAAGTGAAAATGTATGCTTGAGCAGATGCTGCGATCTGGTGGCGAAAACGAATAATGAAAATTTAAAACTGAAGTTTGAGGTGTGAGTTCAATATAATAGAATGTTGTTTCTGTTTTCTTGATTTGAGAAAAAAAAAATTCAATAACAAAATTCATTACTTTTTTGTAATATAACTAACAATGTGCAAGATACTCACGAAATAATTTTTAAGAACCGTTTCTGAATTGACCAAGGCCACACAGGTCAGAAACATGCACACAGAGATACAACGGTCAATCCTTTGGACAGTCTGCAACAGTTGTTATTGCTGAGGACATTTTTATACCCGCATGTAGAAACAAGCTGAGGTAGGTTTATGGTATAAATATAGAGAACACCGGATAATACCGTTCTGAGATGAATATAGTAAACAAATACCATTTAGAAAGGTTTTAACGTTCATTTGTTTATTGGTAGAAAAGGAGGAAGTGGAGGTAAAGATACTAGTAAAACATGGATGTGCAAGTAGTGAACAGCCGACTTAGACATATCCAACTTCGCAAAACTTCCATAGAGTATAAAAGACCATACAGCAATGTTGTTTTGTCACCAAACTAAAACGCGGAAAGTGAATCGAGGTCTTCCAACTCAAATATGGAGTTAGTTTCCATTGTTAAATTTATTTTAAAGCCTTTAGGCAACTGTGGATCAGGGCAAGGAGTTAGTTTCTCTTTACGTGTTTTTGTTCAGATGCTAACGTGTATTACAAATGTCGTGCTTACAATGCAAAAATACTGTAAAATGAAAAGCTGGGAAGTAGGTTGAAATCACTGAAACAAAATCTTATTTGCTGGCTTTGTTTAGGCACCAGCGTGCTTCACAGACTACGTTAGAGTGACCAAACGTCCCGGAAATCTGAGATTGTCCCGGAAATCCCGGGAACAAGTTTTCGGGACGCTCTTTATGTACCGTTCTTCGGATCAGCTTCTTGCAATATCTTGTTTGCCTTTTGTTTCAGCCCATGCTTTTTGGCACCTTTCATTGTTGTCACTGGTACTTTTGTCACTGGTACTTTTCTCACGTAAATAATATTAATAGTATTCATGAAACCG
>JAGDQP010002458.1:9833-28294 GCA_022664845.1 Lepisma saccharinum
TTAGTACGAATTGATTAAGAAAAGAATGTCTTTAAAAAGTTTTTTTTTTTTTTTCGAGTTATTTCGATGTCAACGACTCGGTCAGACTCCAGTCGAGTCGAGTCGGCGCTCACTATGTGCTCGAGTCGAGTCGAGTCGGAACTCACTATATGCTCGAGTCGAGCAAAGTCGGCGCTCACTATATGCTCGAGTCGGCGCTCACTCGAAGTACGTTGGTTCGAACTAGGGATGGCAATCCGCTCGGCTCGAGCGGTGAGTCTAACGCTCGAGTCGAACCTAGTCGCTGCTCAGAGAGACTCACCCAGCGACTCGGTTACAGTGAGTCGAGGTCGAGCGACGACTCGACTCGAGCGTTAGGTTCACCGCTCGAGCCGACCGGATTGCCATCCCTAGTTCGAACCAACGTACTTCCCCTATCAACGCGCAATGCTGATCTGAAATTGGCCGCGTTAACGAATTCATAACAGAGATTGGGTGCTATTGGATCACAAAACAAGAGACAGCATGTTTAATTTTACCACAGTGATGTTCCCAGGAGTTTGTTATACTATTGATGACAGTTGGAGCGCTCATAACGTTAAATAGTGTAAAATATTACCTTACGTATCAAGTTTCACTTTATTATATTTGAGAGTTACAAACGCATTTTCCCACCAAGTTTTCAAAGAAACTGGTAAATGATCACATGCTTTTATAAATAGAACCTAAAGACCACTGACATGATGTGTTACTTGTCCCATGTTATAATTTAAGAAATTTTAACTTTTGCCACTATACCATAATAAAATGGGGCAGCATGCAATGCTTGACTACGATGGTACATTCTCGCTCAAATTAAAGGGACGTGTGTTGCGATTCCTCCTGAAAATCAATTAGTTACGGAATTAACGGGATGCGAAGTTTCCTTTGGGTACCCCTGTATTTATATAATATTCGCATTTGGCGGAAATCAGAACAATTAATTAACACATCAACTTCATCAAAAATTTAATCTCATGTTTAAATTATCTACAGCGCAATCTTTTATATAAAACTGAGCTGGAAATGCATAACTTCAACACATATGTTTGAAGTGTTGCCTACCCTTCAGGTGTTCAGAACAAAATTTCGAAAACTTTGAATTCCTGTAACTCGTGTTCCCCGAAACTCCGAAACGTAGTACTACAGGAGTGTTCATTTGAACACATCATCAATGTACTGTGGAAGTTTCATGCTTATTTTCGCGTTCCATCGGAGACAGTTCCTTTGTAACCCTATAATATAGGATTGATGCTAAATTATTCTTTCACATTTTATTTATTTAAAGCTAGGTATATGTCGAAGTAACTTCTTGGTCCAGTTTTCCAGCTGTACAACTTGTATGCCAAGGACCTATTTTATTTTAAATTTGTTTGTATTTTTTCAGTGATCTTTTATTACTTAAAAATTCCAGTTTTATTTTAAGATATTTGCGTAGCAATAAACTTTCCCTACTTTTAACGCAGAAAATTTGCTGACTCCAAACGAAAATTTTCGATTTTGTATTAGGCTTGTTCTCCTTAGATGATTCACGTTCTTACAACTTTCCTCTTGAACGATTTCTGTTACAGATAATTTTTTTTAGTAGTTTAAACAGATATAATAGGGTAAGGTATGAAAAGTGGGGCAATGCTGCATCTAGGTTTCTGCACATACGTCCAGGGTTAGAGGGAAAAGAGGGTTGTGAGCGAAGATTTGTGTAAGCCAAATTGTGAACTATTGCATGTTTCCATCCATGTTTTAGATTTGTATGTGAATATCCATATATGTTTTATATCTGCTATCATTTTTACGTTCTTCAAATATCAGTCCACAATGGGAAAATGTATATTCCAGGAAAACTGATTAAATCTGTCAGAGTTAAAAATGAAATAAAAAAGTAACGACCATTTTTGAAGAATTTAGAAACTATGACAAATGATAACAAAACCACACTGTTTTCAGATAAAATTTTGACTGCGTTTATTTACTCCAAAGACTGATCAGTTAATAAATTGAAATGCAGATATTTACAGAAATTCACAGTACGGATTGTCATTCAAACAGCAAAAGTGGATTAAGTTTATGAAAGAGAAGCTCTGCAACAAAGTATTAATGTTTAGTGAGAGTGCTTCTTGTATTTAACTTCCTACCTAAATAATGAACAAAATCTTTGAGGCCAATGTCAGAGCTCAAAGTAAGAGATATTCATATATTTTTTATGGGAGTAAACTGAATGTCAAAGGATCCAACACTTGTGTTCTACAGGGAGCTACAATAATTATCAATTAGAGAAGACCATGATGTACAGCCTATTCCGAAAAGGTTGACCGCATTGATTGGGCTGTTTTGAGCTGAAATTTTTTCTAAGTCCAGCTTCGGGTATCTTCGGAAACAGTAACCCAAAGATGCTAGGCTCGAGCCCTGGAAGGAAGGATGAACCTTCGCAATTGGGAAAAAATGTGCAGATGTTTTTTTTTTTACTTCTTTTAAGTGCAATAAGACATGTTGAAATGTTATTATTAACTGTAGAAAAAGTAACATTCATTAAAATACGTAATGATACAGTATTTCGAAACCATCCATACATGAGCACGTGATGGTTTTGTCACCTACGTTTCCAATCGTAAAAGCACATTTGCAATGAAAGTGAAGACAGCAAATTTAGTTCCCGCATTCATAGTACAATAAACAAGACAAAGGAGAGACAAAACAACAGCATTCACAAACTATATAAATGTCATTGTCTTGGGCACCCAAAATACAGTCATGTTTCTTCAGAAAGAGTCCTCTCAGAAGGAGCTTGGTAAGTATATTTTTGTTAGCTCAGTGGTAGAGCGCTGGGGCTTCTAATCTAGAGATTTTGGGGTCGAACCCAGTTGGGGACATTTTTTTGTCTGTAATGACATATTCCTCAAAGGATGGATAAGTAGATAAAAAAGCACATTAAAATAAATCAGTTTTATATGTATTCATACAATCATTTCAGGACATAAGTAATTATTATGTTTAAAATATAACATCAGAGAGGTTGTGGGTGTTGACAGAACGTCGGCATATTTTATGTGAATGTTAAATACAAAAAAAATAAGTCTTGTAAGAACAATAAATAATTGCGTGTAGTGTATTTGGCTTCAGCTATTTGGCATACGAAAGTTACTTCTCCATATTCTCATTTACCTTCTTGAAATAGTCAAAGGCTGTCAAAAGAAAATAAGGTTACAAGGGTAAAATATCCAAACTCGGATCATCGTTGCAGACCGCAAGTTCAATATCCCCAAAGTTCACGATCACCACGAACGATGAGGACACTAAACTGTACTTTAGTTTCTTTCCACATGTTTTCAGTTCAGTACTTCGAAATGCTTTTATCATATGGAAGTGGTGAGGCTTTAATCTCTCTCTGGCTTGGTTCCACATTCTATACTTTTGTTCTCTGATGAAGAGAATTTACTATTGTCTTACTAACTAGAAGGAAAAAAATTCTTGTCCTGAACAGGGTTCGAACCTATGCCCGTGTGGCATTGGTTTAGAAAGCAAAGGTTTTAATCATGAGCTACTTTTACAACTAGAAAAATATTGCCAAGATTTGTCTTATTAAAACACCACCAGATTGAGTCACACTAAGTGTACTAATTTATACATTAGTGGTTTTAGATAAGGAAGATTAGATTGGTTATAGTAAAATGGGTCATTCCTGGACAAATCATCGTATTTTAGAAAAATGGTTACATCACCATTTTAGAAAAAATAAATATTTTTCGTATGTGGGTTCCTACATACCTGAAGATATCACAACGATATTCGAAACAAATTTTATGCTTTTATATCTCCCGAGGCGACCATATTTCCAACAGACGTGTACGGAAACCTGCGTATCTCAAGAACTAGAAGAGCTAGAGAGCTGAATTAAAAACCATTGGGTAGCTCTTGAAGTGTACTTCGAAGATATGGAATCCCGTCTTTTAAAATTAATTTCTTTATTCCTAAAAATAGGCTGAAAAATGAGTTACGAATTGTATAAATTTCTATTTTTAAACCAAGTTTTGGGGGTTTAGAAGTTGAGTAAAATTCTGCAAAATTGTGTCATGTTTAGACCTCCCAGAATAGTTTCTGGCCTAAATCACACTCTTTTTTTTCTACGGGTGTTCAAACATGGCCCTTTGCGGAAAATGCCGGATTTCGGGCTTAAATATCTCATATGCGTCCTCATGAAACAATCTGAAATTTGGTGTCGAAGAAGCTTTGTATGTGACAAACTAACAGTAGAAATTGTAACTTTTATTTTGTAATGGTTTGGTCAATACCAGCGGATTTTCGTCGCCATACGATGCAAATGCGAATGTGGTATCTTCACGAAGGTCCCCATATTTTGTGGAAGGAGCTGAATATAAGACTGCAATTGCTCTTGTGATGTTAAGAACTATCAACAGGATGATTGTGTAGAAAAATCCGTGGCGTTGAATCACAGCCCTTTTTTGCTACAGGATTCGTGTCTAAAATATCTCAAATAGATCATCATAAAAAATTCTGAAATTTGGTCTCGAGGAACCTTTGTATGTGCTCAGATCACAGTAAAACTGGCAATTTTTATTTCTTGTTGGTTTGTTTAAAGAAACTTGTTCATGGGAGTTAAAAGTGTGCCTTTCAAGCAGTGTAGTAATAGGAAGCTACATATAACATATAATCCGCTTGCTCTGACCAAACCAATTAGAAATAAAAGTTGCAATTCTGGTTGTGAGCTGACCACGAACAAGGTCGTTTAAATTTCGTTTTTTATTAGATATTTAAGCCCGAAATCCTGCATTTTTTGACGAAAGGTCATGTCTGAACCCTGTTAGAAATAAAGGGATTTTTTGAATATAGACACTCTTTTGGTAGGTGTAAACAATACAAATGACTTTAGCCTTACATTTGACAGCTTCACAGAAAAAAAATGTGCTCTCTTCGAAGATACCATATTTGGATTTGCAAAGTATGACTGCGGAGAAACTAAACTTGCAGTGACCCAGGAAGCCAAAAACCGACAAAGACGGGATTTTGGTCGGATCGGCATCGGGGATATGCAGAATCCAAACTACTATTCAAGAAGTAGAAGGGGAAGGTCGACGTGCAGCCACAAGTGGCGTTTGGTCGTCGGGACATTTGCTGGCCACCGTCGGTCTCTAACTTGCTGTCATAGAGGTGAAACTCCGACCATCCCCCAGCACTCGATGGTGGGAAAAGGATGGACACCCGCCAATTGCCTTAGGTCGGGAAAAGGCGGATTCCCGTTCATTTCCTGATGGTCGAGAGAAGAGCGAGACCCCGTTTATTATTGTTGGTTGGGAAATAAGCGAGTCCCCACCCACTTCCTGGTGGTCGGGAAAAGGTTGTGGTTCCTTTACTAATTTTATTTATTTTTATTTCTTCTGCTATTTTCTGGTGATATGTACATTGAGTTTTGTGGGGTTTGATGTAGGTGTAAAGCTGGGAAAAGTAACATAATGTTGCGAAGTTATAAAAAAAAAGTCTTTATTTCTTATTACATCAAACTGAATTTATTTAAATTCTGTTCCTACACCGAAGTGCCCTTTTACTGTTCATTGATAAGGTCACCCATTTATAATGGATTATGGCAGTCTACTGGTGTAACACTTCTACATTTACAAAATGAGCAACAGGAAATTTTATATTGTATGCAGCCTCAACTTTTCCTTGTATATTTCAGGCAGTTACAACCTTAAACAAGATCACGTGGAAAGAACATGAATTCAATCAATGGCTCGAGACAATCTCCACCTTCGACATACCCAAAATTGTAGGGATCCAGCTTAACGAAGTTTTCCTGGTGGCAATGAATTTGTATGTTAGTGCAAAAATATGCACGAAGTATATGTTGCCGCATAATTCTACTTTTTGGTGGTAGATCTTCAAAAGGTGTATTTTTGCTGTGACAGTACATCCAGTATCGCAGTTCGTCCATATTCCGACACGAGGTGTCCTTCCTAATGAAGCTTACCAAATATTTTTCTGCTTCAGCCAGGGTGTCTTCTAGGTCTACGTCTTCCATTTTGCCGAAGTTCATCAGGAAAGCAGTGAGATTACTCCTGAGAGCCGCTTGCTTGATTCCGAATTTGCTGGTATAATCACAGCCTGTTAATATATGTAAAGCTGGAAGTACTGAACACAAATCATTTCCATGACGGTCTGCCATAATATGCAAAGGGACAAATCTTGTTGTTCTGGCAACGCCAAGTCGCATCCATAATTCTTTCAATCCTGCTAAAGAGAATGTGCTAAAATAGTTCAGAGCGAACACTAAAACATCCGTGTCAGATGATAGGATGACACATTGTTTAATGCCAGTTTTAATTGCATGAAGAATGTGCGGCATAATTCATTCATCAGCCTCTTCAAGATTTGGGAAAGAGATATTTCATGCTCCTGGGCCTGCAGATCACTTCGTTTTGATATACACATGGTTCATTCCCGATGTTGCACTACAGCACACCTCAGTGTAAGGCTACTTTCTACCGGCAGTTCTCCGAGAAATTCTTAAAGTTTAATGTTGTTGTGTGAGGAAGGCCAAAATGTCTCTATCTTTACAAGAAGTGGTGTGTTTGCGTCAATTAGGTGGATATCAACTGAACTATCTAAACCTCGACGAATTCGCCCATAGCCTTTGGGAGACATGTCTATGTATGAGTCAAATACAAAGTCAATACGCTGTGGGTCATACCTCGTCAAGTGGCGAATGTAATCCACAAATGCTGTGGCGAAATCTCCAAAACAGGACATGCTTTTCGTTGCTAGTTTTCGTGCACATCCCAATACATCAACCATAAAATAACGAGGCATGGAAGGCGAATTCATAGGGAATTTTGGGTCATCGTTTTGTAGGACTTTATCTCAACAGCTAAGTCGCTCTTTTGTGCTTCGATATAAAATCCTTGGTCATCAAAAATGTGTTTCGTCTTCACTATATTATATGTAATTATTATATCCTTCATGCTCAGTCCTCTTTCTTGAGTTCAACCAATAACATGCTCATCTCTTGTTTGGTGCTTTTTAGTCACAATGATCTTACGATTGGTTTTACCTTTTGAAACTTTAAATGTAGGAAGCTAAACTCTGTGTATGACATCGAAAAGGTGTGCACTTTTCGAGACATACCTTTCATTTCTGAATCTCTTATATCGTTCACTTCCTACAGTGAAAATATCAAGAATCTTTGAACGCGATTCTTCTGATCAGACTCAAATGGGTTTTCATGCAAATTAATGAAATCAATCAATGATAATTCATGCTTCTCTGATTTCTTGGACTCTGTTTGTGTGAAATCATGGTGTATCATCTTCTCAACTCTTAATTATCAGTAGAAAATACGTGAGTGAAGTTTCTGAATAGGTTGCTAACAGAAAGGATTTCATGATAAATTATTTCCCATTCTGCAAGATATGTCTTTCTTCTTGTGACCCCTACTATGCCTGAAACACTTCTCTGTGACCTGCAATTGTTTGTTTAAGGCATAAATCCCCTCCGACTGCAGTGAAAGGAGATTTTGATCTATGTACAACGAAGTTTCCATTAATGAATTCCTCGTGAACTTCTGGAGTTGTTTTAGGTAACATTTTCATATCTTCTAAATATAGACTATGCCACCTGAGGTAATTAGTGCGACCAAACATTAAAAAATCAGAATAATTGATTTTAGAATAATTAGAATGTTTGTATGTGTCAGTTCCAATCACCCTCTCTATCAGCAATACAATTTGATAGCAATACAATTATTTTACGTAATGGTTGTTTATTAAACGTTTAAACAAATAATATCTTTGTCAGAATCAGTCAGTAATTTATGATGCCTTGTTCTGTACAAGGGATCAACTAATACCAAATTTTCCCTTTATGCTCGAAATTTGAATTTTATTTATAAAGCTTAGGCTAGGAGAGGGGATGGAAAAGAATTCGGGAAGGTGTCGGCCAGGGCCTATGCTGTAGGTGTCATCCCAGCATTTACCTGGTGTGACTGAAGAAATCCATGGAAAAACCTCAATCTGGATGGTCGACCGCTCGGATTGAACCCCCACCTCCCGAATGCTACGCCAACGCTCTTCCACTGACCTACGGCGGCTCGGCAAATGTTCTAAAGATTCCAGATCTAAAAAATTTCGTCAGTGCTCCTAATCTTTTGAGAATAAGGTAATTTGCATTTATATCATAATATTTTGAAAAGGCAATAATAATAATACTCTTTATATATGAAACATAAATCCTGACTGACTGACATATAAACGCCCAGGCCACACTGTTTAAGCTCGATATTTGAAATTTATGTCTAATCTGACTTTAACTAACCTATTTTACTGATGTTCGATAATTTAGCAAAACAAGTGCATATTTCGAAAATAAAAAATATTTTCTTTTTATTCACAAATCACTGGCCTGTGGTGGGATCGAACCCGATACCTTTAGAACACTTTTCCGGTGCTTTATCCACTAGACCGTAAAACCAGATACTCGAAGACGGCTTCCGAGTCTAGTGACGCGACAGGCAACAGCTAGTACTAAGAATAAATTATAAGTTTCTGATCTCACAAAAGGCACTTTTACTTTTAACAAATGTAAAGAACGTTTCCCCTTTTCATCTTTCTACACGCAGAAAAATTTTCACTGAACATCAGTAGCAGGCAGTCAAATGTGAAATGCTGTTCCATGTGGGACAGCAAAACATAAGGTAATGCCAACTGA
Organism: Lepisma saccharinum; assembly: GCA_022664845.1. Lineage (NCBI taxonomy): Eukaryota > Metazoa > Arthropoda > Insecta > Zygentoma > Lepismatidae > Lepisma > Lepisma saccharinum. The sequence goes on from JAGDQP010002458.1 coordinate 18,564, forward strand.
ACATTTTTAGTTTAAAGGTATTTAGTGAACGGAACAATATGTTCAGTAAGCAGTGCACAAGACGTTATAGTGCCTGTTACTGGACGCATGTAGTAAAACAGTACTGACTAGAGGAAAAAAATGAAGGTCTGAAGTGGGGTTCGAACACACGACCGTCAGAGTTGCTTGTTCATTGTCCAACGATCTACCCCTGTTCAACCGTTTCTGCTGTTGAACGGAGGACATTTTACTAGTCCTTTTATGTTACGAAAACAATTTCTGGACTAAAGACATTTATGTAGACTTTAATTATTCGAAACTTGGAAATTTTGTTAATTGATCCTGTGTTAGAATAGAACTATGAAGAAAAATGATTCGTGATTTTACAGAAGTGAGACACCTCAAGAGTATCATTCAGTGAGTATACTTTCAACTGGATGTATGACAGCAGCAACTATAACCGCCCAGTTACGTTCTCCTCATTACGCATTTGGTGCATGTTACTGTTAATGTTTAGTAACAGGTTGCATAATACATAGTAACTGGCATCAGGCATGTTTTGTTGGAGTTCAACAAACATCGTTCAGCTCTTGGTACTATATTGTTCAGTATCTGTTACTCTAGGTTTAGTTGCGTTAACCAGAACCCTTTTTACCATTTCTGTTTCGCTGTATGTACCATACAAGTTGACTCTTGTGCAGTTCGTAGTGCCAGATGTTTTGTTGACGATACCAGAAAACCCTTAACTGGACTTGTTTAGTTAAAATTTATGAATCGATTTTTCTGTGTGTATATTCTAATCTATCGGAAGAATTCTTTTGCAACGGAATGCCGATACTTGAGTTACATAAATTCCTGATTAAAATGGTCGGAAAATTGCCGGACCCACGACCTTTTCCAGACCACCAGGAAGTGGGTGGGGACTCGCTTATTTCTCGACCATCAAGAATAAACAGGGCCTCGCTCTTTTCTCGACCATCAGGAAGTGAACGGGGAGCCGCCTCTTCTCGACTTACGGTTATTGGCGGGTGTCCATTCTTTCCCCACCATCAAGTGCCGTGAGATGGACGAAGTTTCACCTTTATGCCGGCAAGTCAGAGAGATATTTTAGACCCAAATCCGGCATTTTTTCTGAAACAAAAATCCCTGTGATTTAACGCCACAGATTTTTCTACACAATCATCCTGTTGATAGTTGTAAACATCACAAGCAAAATTGCAGTCTTATATTCAGCTTCTTCCCTAAAACATGGGGACCTTCGTGAAGATACCACATTCGCATTTCCATTGTAAGGCGACGAAAATCAGCTAGTATTAACCAAACCATTACAAAATGAAAGTTGCAGCTTCTACTGTTAGTTGGCCACATACAAAGCTTCTTCGAAACCACATTTCGGATTGTTTCATGAGGACGCATATGAGATATTTAAGCCCGAAATCCGGCATTTTTCTCAAATGGCCATGTTTGAACACCCGTAAAAGAATAAAGAGTGTAATTCTTTTGGAAGGTTTAAACATGACAAAATTTTGCAGAATTTTATTCAACTCCTACACCACAAAACCTTGGTTTAAAAATCGAATTTTATACAATTTGTAACTAATTTCCAGCCTAATTTTTCGAAGAAAAAAAATTATTAAAAAATAGGATTCCACATCTTCGAAGTACACTTCAAGAGCTACCCAAATGGTTTTTATTCCAGGTCTCTAGTTCTTGTAGTTTTTTTTAGATACTCAGGTTTCCGTACATGTCTACGGGAGTAAAGAACATCACCCACCATGTTGGAAATATTGTCGCCCCGGGAGATATAAAAGCATAACATTTCGTTCGAAAGTTGTTCTGATATCTTCAGGTACGTAGGAACCCACATACGAAAGATAAGATTTTTTAAAAATGGTGATGTAACCATTTTTCTAAAATTGGATAATTTGTCCAGGGATGACTCAATTTAACTATAACTAACCTAAACCAATCCAATCTTTCTTATCTAAAATCACTTATGTATAAATTGGTCCACTTAGCGTGACTCAACCTGGTGGTGTTATAATAAGACAAATCTTGGCAATATATTTCTAGTTGTGAAACTAGCGCTTGGTTAAAACCTTTGCTTTCTAAACCAATGTGCCACACGAACATAGGTTCGAACCCTGTTCAGGACAAGCATTTTTTTCCTTCTAGTTAATAAGACAATAGTAAGTTCATGAGAGAACAAAGTATTTAATGTGGAGCCAAGTCAGAGAGAGATTAAAGCCTAACCACTTCCATATGGAAAAAGCATTTCAGAGTACTAAACTGAAAGCATGTGGAAAGAAACTAAAGTTCAGAATGGCATTGACTTAAAACAAAATCTATACTTGTAAATTAAATCTTTTGTTACTTTAGTCTTATAACAATCTATTATACTTTATGTCATTTGTAAAATATATCAAAGGAATCTTGTTTATATTTCGTATTGATCACTTTTCTTTTCATAATTTGGCATAACTAGTTCAGATGTAATACCAGTATATACCTACTCTCATCAGGATTCAGTGCAAAACAAGTAATAGTCAGAGTTTTGTGCCAATCAAGTTATATTCATTTTTTAGAGTCAAATAACTTCATGACAGAAGAATATTGAAGGGCAGTAGTTACTCACCAACCTTGTTAGTAATCGAATGAACAACCACCCTTGTCAAATAAACTGTAAATATATTGTGGTGGACATTTTCCTTGTTTCGGAAAAATAAATTCTGAATTTGAATTTTATTTTTGGCCTTTAGGCATCTAAGGCTCAGGACGGGATAGGGGAGAAGAAAGGATTCGGGGAGGTGTCAGCTAGGACCTATGTTGAAGGTGCCATTCCGGCTTTTGTCTGGTGTTACTGAAGAAAATCCCTGGAAAGATAAATTCCGAGGATATAACTTGTTTTTCATTTTAGCTCTTCAAATAATTATACTGTTGCATTTGTATGATACTTGAAATATCAGTATAGTAATACTGGGGATATTTTGCAATATGGTTAGGAGTAATTTTGCAATATTATAACAATTTGTTTGGGGGGGGGAGTTGTTTGCATGTCATTTATTGTAAACTATTATTTACAAAATGGCTGACAGAATTGTTGCCTTGAGCATAAAAATTGTTCCATTTTTAGAGATCAGTATTATGTTACGAAATGTCTTTGTTGTCTTCAGCACTTTCGAAGTAAGTTTGTAGTGATTTTTATTTTTGGCTATTGGTTTTAAAGGCTCAACGCTAGTAAAGCTTATTTCATGTGGGAATGCGTTTGTTGTGATGGCGCTAGTATCGCCAAAACATTCGTGTTTACAGGGACAATTCGTTGTCGGACGCAGTGTTTCCAATGCAGAATATGATTCGAAAACTATATCAGGCCTTTATGAAAGAAAGTGGAAGGGAAGAACGAGATACCTGTTAGTTGATTTTCTGTTAAAAAAAAAAATGTTAGTTGATTTTCTGTTTAAAAAAAGGAATGTGCCAGAGACTTTATTTCTCCTATTTTAATGGAAGATGCATGACGCAGCGTACGTCAGATATTGGTTTCGAAAGGGTAGTGAGAAATCTATATCTAATGTAACATCTTGTGTCGGACATTATCCATTGTTGTTCTTTTAAGGTAATTTTACGACGTTTTCAGAGGTTAGCATGCCAGGTAACCGAAATATGACGATCTCGAATCCCGCTCACGTCAATTGAAGGGAGAACACGCAAAGTATGATTACAACCGAGCTGTCGTAGCTCAATGATAGAGCGTTGGCTTAGCATTCGGGAGGTCATGAGTTCAATCCCAGCGGCAGACCATGCTGACTTAAGTTTGTCCAGAGATTTTCCTCAGTCACACCTGGCAAATTCTGAGATTGCAACCTTCAATCGAGCCTTGGCCGATATCTTCCTGCATCATTTCCCTTATCCTATACGGCCTGAGCCTTAGATGCCTCAATGTCATAAATTTAATCAATTCAATTCAACAAAGTATAATCACAAAAATTTGTCGGATGAGGAAGTAATTTCCACTTCCGAAGCGGTGTACTCTCCTTAACACAAAGATAATGTGAACGGTTAGTACGCTCGCTTTCTATGCGCGTGGTCACAGGTTCAATTCCTGCTGGAGTCCACTGAACGGAGTGGTTCGGAGCCTACTTTACCAAAAAACGACTTTCAGTCCTTAGAAGCTCGTTTACGAAATTAATTACAAATCAATAAATTATTTGAAAATTATGGCTGTGCAATTTTCCGAAATAGTATACTTCCCAAAATCTGCAACTTACGTTCCCAGAGGATTAAATAAATATCTTATTCCCGCTATGCGCAGTGGGCAAGGAGGGAGATTTGATTACGGTGCTATTTTTGTATTCGTTTGGTGGGAAGTGATTGAAAGAGTAAATCTGAGCAGGATGGTTGGTCTGAGATTTTAATTCCTTTACTCAACCATCTGAGAAATGGCTTTTATCTTACGAAAAAGTCCCAAGCATCACAAGAGCTACATATTGTCCTTAGGAATTTCATCGGGGCACGAATTGTATTGATTTATGTGTTTTAGGCATCTTAGGCTCAGAACATCATCGGACAAAATCTATATAAACAGTTATAAACTCACACCAAATCAGTTGACTCGTAGGAATGTACGCGGTTCGAACCCCGTGGCCGATCATCCTGACTTTTTCCAAGGGTTTTCAGTTTCACCAGGCGAATGCCAGGATGGAACCTTAAGGTCTTAGCCGCTACCCTTCCAATTCTCCCTCATCTCAATCCCAGCTGGAGTCAGAGATGCCTAAAGCTCATAAGCAAACATATAATAATAACTAATATCTCTCTTTATTCTGCCAACGATAGGGTGAATATGCGTAGAATAAGACAGTGACAGTACATTCTGATGAACTCAGTTATTCGAAATACTGACCTTTATTAACGTGAGCATTATATCCAGACAGCCACAGATTGGGGGATATGTGGTTGGAAGGTAGTCGGTCGTGTCCTAGTTTGTAGGTATCATTCTGGCATTTGCCTGGTGTGACTGAGGAGAAAATCGTGGAAAGGTCAGAAGGGGTGGACGCTGAGATCGTTCCTATGACCTTTCGATTCCTAAACAGACGCTCTACTAACTGAGCTACGGTCGCCCGGTATAACCTACACTACGGCCGTTCGTTAATGACAATAAATAGGCTACTTATTACAACAAATACGTTCTTCGTTACTGCACTGAATGTAAATGGCATTTCACGTTTCTTTTGCATTGGTGCTCGCTTCAGTACATACAAACACGCAATTAAGCAGGAGAATATAGAACCCTGCGTAACAAAGCGCTTCAGGTCTTGTATTTACACGAAACTTTTCCAGTTAGCACCACTACATTCACCATTCGACTGGCGTGTCTGTTGTCTCCGTGTCTGTTGATATGTTATTTCGCGGTTTGATAACCTGCATTCGAAACTGAAAATAGTTCTCTTTTGTTTCCCATCGATAATTAAAATATGAAAGTAGGAAATCTGTATATGTTTTACTTCGTATTAGTGGCTACAGTTTCCTTTGAGACAATTGCAAGTCTAATTCCACTATTGTATACGATATAGATTAGGAAATCATGTTGTCCAACATGTGTTTCGACAAGCCTGATCCATGGTGAAAATTACCTGACGCTACTGATACTCGTTGTTGAAGTACAAAACAGAATAGCTTATTTTATACTTTGCTCAATTCGAATTGACGAAAACCCTTAAAAAAAAGGCTAGAAAAATCGAAGTTGTGAGTTTTAAAGTTAATGCCAAGAGCTACGAGACGAACATTTGCTGCTCATATTTTCTCACTTTTGTTTTGTCATCTCTTTGAACCTTCATATGACAAGTATAAATAAGGGACAAACTTTAATAAAATGAGGAAGATCTTTCTTCTACATACACACATATATTTTCTCTCTCTCTCTCTCTCTCTCTCTCTTTCTCTCTCTCTCTCGCTCACTCACTCACTGACACACACACTCACACATACATGCATAAAGAAAAGACAGAGAGACTTTTATATATAAACACAATATTCGAGGATGTTATCCGCGTAGAAGGGTTACCATGGCTTGCAAATATGCCTATTTTTCCACAAATTGGACGTTGCTAGGCGACACAATTTCACCTGTTATATAGTACAGGCATGTCTCATTCGCTCTTTCTTCTTCCGTAACAGCTTTTGCTGACGTTCTTGACAGTTAGTCAGTACCCTTTATTATGTGCATTTGAAATTAAAAATTCCTGAAGAATGGGAAAAAATAACCATATAGGCTTTTCACTTATACGTTCATTTTTCTTTTCAGTAAAATTTAATCTGTCGTAGTTACCAGACGATGTGCACTCAAAAGGTTCGTTTTTGTTTTTCATGCCTGCAGCTTTACTTAATTTGTCATATACGGGTTGGACAGGCGTCGATGGCCTAAGTGTGTCACAAATCTGAGGAATGACATTTGAGGCAGTCCCCCCGAAATTCGTAGGTTCATTCCCTGAAAACAAACATCGTATCATAAACTTTAAGCCAAATATTTCAATTTCATTTTTCGTAAGAAGTATGACCTAACATTTCCAATCGTACAGTTTATATTCCATTTGAAAAGAAATTATATCGAATATCAAACACATTTGATAATATCTTTGTAATATGGATATATTATTTTTTATATATTTATACATACATACATATTAAAAGTGGAAGCAGGAATTTTTTATATATACACACACACAAGCAACCGTTTACGTGCATTGAAATAGTTTTTGTTGTTGGGATCTTGTTGCTGCAACGAGTGCATTGTTGGATATCTGTCGAAAAAGTTTGAACGCACTTGAAGGAATTATAGTGGACAGTACGACAACTACTTGTCATGGACGAGCATAGTCTATATTTTCAATATTCTCATGGAATTCTTTGTACGTTCTGCTGAACAGTCAAGTCATTGTAACACTTATATAAAAAGCGTTAAAATTCGGGAATTAGAGAATGAACTACCCAGCAAAGTTTAAGTAATCCCCTGACCCAACGTTGTTTTAGTTCTTCAGACTCCGCGAACTTCTCGTGTACATTTAGAATCACTTTCATTCTTCTCTTCAATAGCTACAATTCGTTCTGCATATGACTGATTCCATTTCAAATTGTCCAGGGTGGTTCACACGACTGTCTCAGATTTCATTTATAATTTTTATATAGGATCTACGTGCAAAATTATTAGACCCATTTCTTTTTTCTTTTTACCCCCCCAAAAAATTCCTTCGATTTATAGCCTTTCGAAATGGCCGGTCTCAGCATGAGTTGTTCGAAAAGGAAAAAAAGATGTGAAGTTTAAAAGTTTATTATGAAGAAACTAATGTACTTAGTAGCATACGCTGAATGGTAGGAAGAAAACAAAGTAGTGTGCTTCAGTGCAGGGTAAAAATACCCCTAATGCTCCAATAGGATTCGCGCAATGTTGCCAACTTTTCAGATTTTTTTTTTCTAAATTTAGATACATTTTTTTCTGTACTCATGGGTTGTACGACCATTTGCATCCACCATCATAAGCGCCTCTATAAAGTGTGTTTAAACTGTAAAGAGTTTGCGTTTTTGATCATTACGTCTCAAGTTACAGTGTCATGAAAAGTTGAAAAATTCATAAAGTCGCCATGTTTGGACGCCATTTTCTAAAAAAAAAAAAAGCACCTTTTAAAAATCTAATTTTTTAACTAGTATTCGAGAAGTGTCTGAACATTAATATTCTTTTTACCGTTTGTGCGACCCGAGCCCCTAACCTTCGCAATTAATTATTGAAATTTCGATTTTTATACTCGTGACAATGATTTTCTAGTGGTTAGAATTGGACATTTAGATCCTATATAAAAACATGGCACCCATAAGTAACACGAAAATGATCCAAAAAGGAAGGAAATGTGTTTAGGTAACAAAATACCTGTGACAGGGTGAAATAGGACGAAATCAGCGTTGCCAAGCCATTCCAAGATTGTAGTTTTTCAAATGGCACTAGGTCTGCTGTAGGCGATGACGAAGCCAATGATATGCATATGAAATATCAGTGTTACTGACTTATGCAGCTATAATGGATCAGAGTTCAAAGAAGGGACCAGTACAGCGAAACATCAAAAAGAAGAACTGCAAATTATGTAGACAATAGAAAAGTATGTACTGTGCGTTGTTTTTTATTATTCCTTCAATAAGGATGCGGCGGATGAATATAAATAATGATTTAAACAAAGATAGAAACTTTCATGCAACTTGTCGCAGATATTTAACCCTTACGGCCACTAGTCACAAGTTAATAGTATTATTTTTTTTTTTTATTATCCAATCCTGTTAGTTTAAATAATATGTCGAATCTAATTATTCAAACATTCAATAAAGTAAACAAATATTTTCAAAGTTGGAATGGAGGAAAATTCCGATTTTTATACACCGAGCCTCTGTAGGTGCAGATATCATTAATATTAAAGAATGAAAAGTATGTAACTGGACCGGGGATTGAACCCGGGACCTTTGCGTAACCGTCCCAATGCGCTAACCCCTGCGCCACCCAGTCCATCCGTTTCCCAATCCCACACCTTCCACTCTTGATGTCGATGTTCTCCCTCGAAACCACCTGTATAGTACCACAACTCCCAGTTGTGCTTGGACTTTCCTTTAATATTAATGAACAAAAATATCATGGTGAGGGGAAGCAGCATCACCATTACCACTCTGAGGCTGAAGATGAATGACATTGGCAAGGCTCAGAGATGGACAGAGGGCGACATCTTGAATGTCTACCTTTACTGCGAGGTCGTAGAGCTGACAACTCTACACCGCTAAAACATGTCAAGAAATAGTAACATATGGTTCATGGATTCTCCTGGGGTAAAATATTCCGGAGGTAAACTAGTCCCTCATTCGGATCTCCGGGCTGGGACTGCTTCAGGGGGCTCTATGAACAGGATTAAGAAAGACCTTAGAATAGGAACATGGAACGTACGAACATTATACCAAACGGGCGCTCTTCAGGTGGCGGTACACGAGACCGAAAAGTACGAGCTAGACATATTAGCGATACAAGAAGTTCGGTGGGAGGGTCAAGATAGTATCCCACAGGGCAAGTACACTTTCTACTACGGGGGAACACAGTCTCACGATTTCGGAACAGGGTTCCTCATTAAGAATAGTATCCTTCAGGCGGTTCAGAATATAGAGTTCGTAAACGAAAGACTATCGTACGTTACGATACGTACTCGATGGGGCAACACGGTTTTATTAAACGTCTATGCTCCGACCGAGGTGGCTACTGATAACGACAAAGATATATTCTACGATGAGCTAGAAAGGTTGTTTGACCGATTACCGAAGTATAATTCGAAAATTGTGTTGGGTGATTTCAATGCAAAGGTAGGGAGGGAAGAAAAATATAGACCTACTATAGGCAAATACAGTCTTCACGAAAAGACCAACAACAATGGAGAAAGACTGATAACTTTCGCGATTTCGAAAAACTTACTGGTAAAGAGCACGTACTTTGAACACAAAGACATACACAAATACACGTGGGTATCTCCGGACAGCAAAACTCTCAACCAGATCGATCACGTATTAGTAGACAGACGAAGACACACCAACATAATGGACGTTAGGTCGTACAGAGGAGCGGAAGGTGACACCGACCATCAATTAATGATCACAAAAGTAAGGGAAAAGTTATGCATCGCGAACAGAGAAAGCAAGGGATCAAAACAACTGAAATTCGAAGTGAAACTATTAAATAATCC
>JAGDQP010002458.1:33294-71050 GCA_022664845.1 Lepisma saccharinum
TGAAGGAATTAAAAACATAAGAATTAGGGATGAGGTCATAGAGAAAGTAAACAAATTTAAATACTTGGGAGCATACGTAACAAGCAAAAATGAGGTCACGGAAGAAATAAAAAGTCGCTTAGTATCGGGGAACGCATGTTTCTACTCAGTCCAGAAACTTCTAGCATCGCGATTAATATCAAGGAAATTGAAATTAAAAATATGCAGAACGGTTATTCTGCCGGTAATTCTCTACGGTTGCGAAAGTTGGAGTACGACCCTAGCAGATGAACATAAATTACGTGTATTTGAAAATAAGGTTTTGAGAAAGATATATGGGCCAAAACGGGACGAGATGACTGGAGAGTGGAGGAGACTGCATAATGAAGAACTCCACGGACTGTACGATTCACCAGATGTTGTAAAAATAATGAAATCGAGACGACTAAGGTAGGCAGGGCATGTAGCTCGGATGGGGGAAAAACGAAGATTATATTCAATCCTGGTTGGAAGGCCCGGTGGAAAGAGGCCATTGGGAAGACCGAGACGTCGGTGGGAGGACAATATTAGAAGAGATCTTCGAGAAGTAGGTGTTCGTGATGAAAACTGGCTTGATACTGCCCAGGATAGAATCCAATGGCGAACGTTTGTTACTGCGGCGATGAACTTGCGAGTTCCATAAGCCATAGAGTTAGTTAGTTAAAATTAATGATATCTGCACCCACAGGGGCTAGGTGAATAAAAATCGGAAGTTTCCTCCATTCCAAATTTGAAATAAACATTTCTTCCGTGTGAGATGTTCACTAGTATGAGACACACATCAAGAGTGGAAGGTGTGTGATTTGGAAGCGGATGGACTGGGTGGCGCAGGGGTTAGCGCATTGGGACGGTTATTCAAAGGTCCCGGGTTCGATCTCCGGCCCAGTCACATACTTTTCACTCTTTAATACTAATAAACAAATATTGTTGTTTCATAAACAAAGTCAAATATTTATCATTTTGTCAATTATATTTCATAATTGGTCAAAATATTTGTCGTTGCCATAGTTGCAGCTTTTTTTTTTTAATTATTGAAGTATTATATCTGTAATGAGAAATGCACTGAGTATATGCTATTTTGTACATTTTGTACATGTACATGTTAGCAATTTTGTACATGTTAGCAATAGTAAACATAATACATAACAATGAAATGTCAATTTCTAACCAACAGAAAATCACTGTCATGAGTACAAGAATCGAAATTTCAATAATTAATTGCGAAGGTTAGGGGCTTAGGCCGCACAAACGGTAAAAAGGATATTAATGTTCAGACACTTCTCTAATACTAGTAAAAAATTCAGATTTTTAATAGGTGTTTTTTTTTTTTTTTGAGAAAATGGCGTCCAAACATGGCGACTTGATGAATTTTTCAGCTTTTCATGACACTGTAACTTGAGACGTAATAATCAGAAACGCAAACCCTTTACAGTTTTAACGCACTTTATAGAGGCACTTATGATGGTGGATGTAAATGGTCGTACGACCCATGGGTACCGAAAAAATTGTATCTAAAGTTAGAAAAAATCTCAAAAGTTGGTAATATTGCGAGTTAATTGCGCGAATACTATTGGAGCACCAGGGGAAAGTTTACCCTCCACTGAAGCACACTACTTTGTTTTCTTCCTACCATTCAGCTTATGCTACTAAGTACGTTAGTTTCTCCATAATAAACTTTTAAACTTCACATAATTTTTTCTTTTTCGAACTACTCGTGCTGAGGCCGGCCATTTTGAAAGGCTGTAAATCGAAGGAAATTTTTTTTCGGGTAAAAAGAAAAAATATGAGTCTAAAAATTTTGCTTACTATGAAGTACAATGAACATCGATCTCGAGAAAAGATATGAAAGAAATCTGAGACCATGATGGGTACTATTTTACTGTTGCCTGGACGATTTGAAATGGAATCAGTCATATACTGCTTCTTCTTATGTCTTCCTACACCAACATAGATTAAATCGATATCTTTCACCAGAGTCAACTAGATTGTAGGGAACTTCTGTAACACATCCAGAATCAAAGTTGTAAATTTTGCAAAATTCAGCTATATCTACAAGTTAACCAAAATATTTTTCGCAGTTCTAGAACAGTGAAAAATAAAGAGAAATTCAGTGCACTGTACGTACCTTTCGGTTTCTTAGTAAGCTCCATCAGCATCCAACACCTTTTGGCAACGTTCCTGCAGCTTCACAATACCCTGGTGATAAAAGTCGGCGGACTTCGAGGCAAAGAAGTCCGTGAGTGCGTTCCGCAGGTATACCTCATTGGCGAAGGATCTCCCATGGAGGTGGTTGTCGAGGGAATGAAACAAGTGGTAATCTGTTGGCGCAAGGTCCGGTCAATATGATGCATGGAACAGCGTCTCCCAGCCAAGTAGCTGAAGGGTCTCCCGCGTCCTCATCCCACATGTGGCTTGGGATTGTCGTTGAGGAACAGCACAGCCTTTTGATTCACCAATGCCGGCTCCTTCTGCCGCAATGCACGGTGCACCCTTTGCAACTGCTGTGAGTAGAGGTCAGCAGTGATGGTCTGACCAGGTGGAAAGAGCTCGTAATGCACCACTTGGCGACAAGTCCACCATACAGAGAGCATAAAATCCGTGGGTGCAGAGGTGGTCTTGAGGTGTGAGGAACAGGGTCACGTGACGACAACCAATGTCTGTTACGTTTGGGAGTGTCATAGAGTACCCAATTTTCGTCACCAGTGAGCAAGCGATCAAGTATGGGTGTGTTCAGGTGCCAAGTGAGTAAGGATAAACAGGCTGTCACTCGTTGTTCCTTGTTGGCTACCGACAATGTGTGGGATACCCACTTGCTTAACCTGTATCACTTCCCTATCCCATGCAGGTGCATACGGACTGTTTCAGCGGAAACATGGAACCTTTCTGCAAGTTCATCACACGTTAGACTAGTGTCCTCCTCGATGGTTGTTTTCACTGCCTCGTCATTCAACACATGTGGTCGTCCACTGCGAGGTTCATCAGCAAGGCTCACATCTCCCGAACGAAATTTCTGGAAACAATGCCTGGCGGTGCGTTCGTTCACGGCATTCTCACCAAATACCTGGCGTATGCGGCGACTTGATGCGGCAGCTGACAGGCCCACTTAAAGTCATGCAACAAACACACGCGAACAAGCTGCTTCGATACCTCCATTTCTCTTTTACACTGGACGAGCTATGACTGCTGTGTGTGAGCACCGTGCCTGTATTACTGAAGGTCCATGGTCAGACTAACTCCCTATTGCTTGGCAGGCACGTGCGTCATTTCGTTTCCTTTCTGTGAACACATGATTAATGGAACGGCAAAAACTTTTTTGGTTACCTTGTACATTATTTACTTCTTCTTGTGAAATATCTTAGACACCAACAGAAAAGATGTGGCTGATAACTGCTCCGATAAATCCCCCACTAAGCTGAGATATTATATTCCAATGCATTTGTAGAAAACCTATTTTCAGTCTCCGACAAAAATCTGATCGTTAATTCCCACCTTTTACGATGTTCAATGTTCAATAGACCGAATCAACAAATTCCAACAGTCATCTGTTTTCTGCTTCTGTAGCTTATTTTTAGTTGCAGAAATTACTGTTGCTACAACACAATAGCTGGACAGAATGTGATACAACGTCAGCTCTATACAAAAAAATCCCTTTCGGCAGGCCTACAGGCTGAGGTAGATCTCGAAGTTTTTTATTTTCAATAATTCAAATCTTTCCTTATATGAGCGCTATCGAGAAACTATTTATTGATTTGTAGATTAATCAACAAGAGCTGTTCAACGATACCCCATAAGACGTATCTATCTATCTATCTATCTATCTATCTATATATATATATATATATATATATATATATATATATATATATTCGCTTTCTTTCGCTGGGAGCGCTGCCTACAGACCCCCGTAGGGTTTCGTCCCCAACTTCAGTGCTTTTGAGAGGATGCGCCTCCTTTATCTTAACCAAAATCTCCCTGCAGCACTACACCACCATGGTGTTCATCTGTTTGGGACGGCCATTTTGATCAAGTTGACGACTTTTTGAAAGTTTTCTTATATTGTCGTGACCTACTTGTGATGGTACACCTTCCAGTAAAATTTAATTTATCCAGCTCAGATGGTGTGCAAAATGGGATTTTGGTCGGCCATTTTGAATCCAAGATGGTGACTTTTTCCAAATGTTGTAATAATTCCCTAAACTACTCGTCATAATGCACCTTTATGCCAAATTTCGTATCTCTAGTTCAAACTGTGGGGAAAATGGATTTTAGGTCCGCCATTTTGGATCCAAGATGGCGTCTTTGGATACATCACATAATATTTTAGTAACATACAAGTGATAATGTACCTTGTTACCAAATTTTGTATTTCTAGCTGCAGCCGTTTAGGCTGTGTATTCTATACAACAGTTGGTTCGGCGGCAATTTTGGATCCAAGATGGCGACTTTTACTGTATTTCGTAATATTTTCTTCAACTACTAGTGACAATACACCTTTATGCAAAATTTCGTATCTCTAGCTCAAACGATATGGAAAATAGATTTCTTGCTTCCGCCATTTTGGATCCAGGATGGCGTCTTTGAATTCATTAGGTAACATTTTCGTAATCAAACAGTGATGTTGTACCTTTATGCCAAATTTGATTTCAATAGCCCAAGTGGTTTAGACTGTGTATTCTATACAACAATGGTTTCGGCGGCCATTTTGGATCCAAGATGACGACCGATTTTGCTCATTAACGATCTTAACCGAGCTATTAAGAGGGCTCCTCGTTCCAGTCTCCCATTTTTCACATTTTTCAAAATATTTCAAAAACTAAGAGTACTATCAAAAATATAAATTCATAGCGCACTAGAACTTACAAATTACTTTGAAATGCAATGAACAGCGATCTCGAAATCTTGTCGATTGATGAGTGCTCAGACTTCAATTAAAGAATGGCGTCATAATCTTTGAAAACGTATCACTCGTCAATGGACACGATCTCGAGATCGCTGACCATTGCATTCGATAGTAATTCGTAAGTTCTAGTGCGCTATGAATTTACATTTTTGATAATATCTGGTGTAGTAAAAAGTAATCCATTATTTTTGCATGACATTGAATGCTTGACTTACCATAGTTAGAATGATCCGATTTAGGTCACATATGCGCCGTTTTGTTGGATAACGTGTTGCAATTTGGAAGGTAATATCATGATGCCTCTCTCATAGAAGCCCTTGTCCCTATTGACAAAAAATTGAGACAGTCGATGTTCACAAGCCTCTCTTGACGCGAATTTTGCACTAGCAAACGTGTTCGCCATGGACAGGAACAGATGGTAATCACTCGGTGCCAGGTCCGGACTATAAGGTGGATGCATAAGAACCTCCCAACCAAGCTCCCGGAGCTTCTGGCGAGTCACTATCGATGTGTGTGGCCTGGCGTTGTCCTGGTGGAACACAATGCCTCTCCTATTGGCCAAAGCTGGCCGCTTCTGGGCGATTGCTGCCTTCAGACGGTCCAATTGTTGACAGTATAGTTCCGAGTTAAGGGTTTGGCCGCAGGGGAGCAGCTCATAGTAGATAATTCCCAGCCAATCCCACCAAACACACAGCAAAACCTTCCTGGCCGTCAATCCTGGCTTGGGCACCATTTACGCCGGCGCACCGCGCTTCGACCACGACCGTTTTCGCGTCACGTTCTCGTAAGTGATCCACTTTTCATCACCAGTCACCAACCGCTTCAGAAATGGGTCGCTTTTGTTGCGATTCAGCAGCGATTCGCAGATGGAAATTCGGTCCATGAGGTTTTTTTGCGTTAACTCGTGTGGCACCCATACATCAAGCTTCTTTGTGTATCCAGCCTTATGCAAATGGTTCCACACGGTTTTTTGTGCAATGTTTAGCTCTTGGGCAATCGAAACAGTGCTTACATGACGGTCGGACGCGACAATGTCCATGATTTTATCGACATGTTCGACACGTGGCCTTCCAGTGCGCGGTACATCTTTGACGTCAAAATTACCGGCACGGAATCGACGAAACCAAAATTGCGCGTGATTGGCTGTTACAGTATCAGGACCATAAACACTATTCACATTTGCAGCCGCCTGGCTTGCGTTTTCGCCTTTATCGAAGAAAAACTGTAAAATATAGCGTATTTTCTCTTTGCTAGTGTCCATTTTGACGCGCGCTCACACAACACTGAGTCAACTCATCACAACTATCTGAACAGTGTTTGTAGTACGCAATCTCATCGTTTGAACGCCATCTCGTTGAACCCGATCGGACTTATACAACGGGAGATACAGATCACTGAAGCCATCTATTGGCAAAATAATGGATTACTTTTTACTACACCAGATATTATTTGAAATATTATGAAAAATGTTAAATGGGAGGGTTGGAGTGAGGAGCCCTATTAACTCCAGCGTGTTAATATTTATATATCGTACCGATCTCAATAAGTAGATTTTTCTTTGAAATCTACCTAAAGGAAAGAAAAGAAGTTCATTTAAATTGCTGTTAAGTGACTCTGGGCTCTTGTCATTGGTAACAGTTTTTAACAGCTCCAATGCAGACCCTGCAACCATAACCAAAGTTGGTGAACAGTTTCTTTTAATACTATGTGGAGCAAAATTATGTGTCAGCTCGAACTTCGCCGTGTTCTTTTCACAAGAATGGTGGCTTGTCAGTCGATCTCAATGAGTTTTCAACTGGAAACATTACCTCCAACAAAAACATCAGCTCGTCAGGGTCAAAAGAGGTTAGGGAATCGTCTTGCTCCACTCGAATAGGGATGCACTCTAAGACCAGGTTAATTGCATCCCACTCCATCTTCTAGAAACAGCACCACCTGAACTTCTTTCCTTGATCAAATGTACTTGTAAAATTATCGCGAACAATAACTGTTCAAATAAGTGCGAATGTCGTTCTGCACAAAAAGAAACCCAGTTAAAATCTACAAATCTAAAAATCCAACTTCTAATGGAGCGGACACAGTGGATATGAGTTCCAAAACGATTGATACTACCGAAAAAGATGTAAAAGATATTCAGGATACTGAAGAAAAGTTTCAGCAAAGTTTACAGAAAATGCAAGATGGCATTTAAGATGGGTGTCCTCGGTACTCTTCATGACGCTGCCTCAACATTCTCAACAAAGATTGCAAACAGCTATTAACGAATCTGCTACTGATTTTTTTCAGTGTCAACTTAATATTATGAAGTCCAGTGAAGGCCACACATATATTGGAAAAGAAAAAATTATCAAAACGCAAAAGAGCAAAACCGACAGAAACTGCACGGATACAATGGAAAAATAACATCCTACATGACAAAACGTCCCACGGAAACACGACGAGAAATGGCAACAATTCTAACTGAAAGCTATTGCTCAACTATACCCAAATTAAATTGTTATATTCTCAAATCTAACAAATAAAATCACCTTTTACCTGGTATATTTCCCAACCAAAATTTTTTATCTTTATTTGAAATCTAATTAAGACTTTTATTAATGAATCTTTTGGAAATCCTGTGCAAACAAACATTTAAACGTTTAAACGATGTAGCACACTTCCAGTCTAGATCAGTTTCGACACTTATCAACAAAATTAATACTCTGCTTTGGTCGGGTGGATTTTCATGGGCGTTTGTTTGGTGCGGGGCTTGTGTTCTGCTGCTTAATACGATACGTAACAAACTAAATATAAATAAAGCAGATAATTACTTAAAACAAAGGACGAAAATGGCCTCAGTGGTCAGACGTCCAGCCGTGGAGGCCCTGTGGGCCCATGGCGTTTACTATTCTTCGGCTCCTGTAGAATGGTCTAAAATGTTTACGAACTGTCTCGGAATTGAGTGTGAAATTTCAAGAAGCGCTTAAGATTCTGAGAACGAAATTGATAATATAGAAACTTCTTGTTTTTAATAGTGTTAGACTGAAAGAAAATATCCACAACTAGTGTATGAAAAACAGTTTGCCAAAATCCATTTAGTGTGCAAAGAATTACAAACAGTTCCGTATAGCATATTTTCTACCTAATTGCAAGTTTATCTAGAGCAACGAGTTTTCCGTTTGGTCAATAGAGACTTAACAGAATTTGATATCGGGCCATTTAGAGGTAAAATAAATGTATAATTTTAAAGTTTATAAAATTCTCTACTTTTTAAAAAATGTTTTCTCTCATTTTATACTTTGCTCCTTAGATAAATGCCACCAAACATATACAGGAACTGCATAAAAACATCGACAAAACCACCTCATATGATGACTGATATGAACATAGTCTAATTAAAAGAATTTAGACCAACCAGAGTGCACAAATACTTAATTTCAGCTTTATATGCTTCCTAAAGCGTGGAAAAATGAGCTTTAGAGTTTGATATTTCCAACGCCATTAGCAGAAAAACAGAGGCGACATGGTACCATCAAAGACTTGAGACCTGCTCTATGTAAAAACGCATATTACAATATTGTGAAATGGGGGCGCAAGGGATTCTCCGGAGGAAATAGGGGAGACCCAGGAATCCTCTGAAGTAAAGCTGGGGGAAATAAGCAGAAATTCCACCAAGTATCAATAATCCTTTTCCATCAGTTTGATATCTCAAAGATATTTCCTTTGCGGAACGATTTAAAAAAACGCGCGTGGTTGCATAACGAACAGTAGTAATAATTCCATACGTCTCAACGAACGTTTGATTAAAAAAAAATCATTTATGGTGTTAGGCATCTAAGGCTCAGGCCGGGATAGGGGAGGGAAAAGGATCCGGGAAGGTATTGGCCAGGACCCATGTTGAAGTTGCTATCTCGACATTTGCCTGGTGTGACTGAGGAAAAACCCTGCAAAAACCTGTCTGGATAGTCGGCTGCTGGGATCGAACACGACCTCCCGAATGTTACGCCAACGCTCTACCACTGAGCTACGGCAGTTTGGTACGAGCATTTGATGTTTTTATCAGTAAAAGAGACTTCTTTGTCCGTTTGGATGGTGGTGATTAAGTGTATCATCTGTACACATACGGAAAGTCGTCGTACTTGTACTTATTTTGACCCACTACTTACTCCGGAGATTGTACTTATTTCGACCCACTAGGAAGAATCCGGTACTTCCTCTGAGGAATCCCGTGCTCATCCATTGCACAATTCAAGAATATACATTTTGGGATGGAAGTTTTGAAACTAATGTTATGCATGAGATTTTGAAAGTAAAAACAAGTAATTACAAGAAAGCAATAATGAAGATATGGAAAAGAACTTCTTGAAGAAATATGTTCTGTCATCTCCATTACTCTAATTATCACGTGTTTACTACACTTAGCTTCAGAAGCGCTATTAAATAAAAAATACTAGAGGCAAAGTAAATACACCATTTTAAAGATTATTTAATTCTCTACAAACTCTATTTGAACCTTTGCTCCCATTTCCTACTTGTTCCTTACATAAATGCCGTCAAACATAATAGAATGGGATGTTTGCTTTGACTTTTTTTTTTACACATGTAACAACATGTGAAACCTTATATCTGTAAAGAGTGAAATATGATTAGAAAATTAATTTTCAGACTCTGTTCTATATATCTAGACTGGATGCGTATCCAAATGCGTATAAGCTGTCAAAAAAGGAAAAAGTTATAAGCGCTCAAAGTCATCAAGTCGAAATCTCATGGCCGCCATTTTTGTCCGCCATTCCGAGAGAAAGCACGCGTGGGGAAGTAGGGGACTTTCGGGATATCAAAGAGAATTACAAAAGCAAATGATTTTGAAAATATGTTTTATAGGATTTTTTCCCTAACTTTCGGCTATTGTAGATACAAAATTCCTGGGCTATACGTAATAAATTTCTTTTCTAAAATAATCACTATATGGCATACTTGACTAAATTTATTTTTTTGAATGAGCTACGATTTTGCTGTTATGGCCGCTAGGAGTTATTGCTTTTCAATTTTTTCCAAAGTAAAATCCAATATAGCTGTATAAATTTGTATTTATTAAAGCTGGTATTTCTGATTTGAAAATCCACAGAAGCTTTACGTTGTCTTAAATCAGAAGTGTGACGTCGATTGGCGAGCACAGCCTGCAGAGGTGTATAGACAGAGAACAACTACGACTTCTAACACATATACCAACTGGGCAGTGAGACCTTAGGATCGGCATGGTGGTTCGAGCTCACGACCGAACATGTAAACTGAGGTTTGCCATGCTTTTTGTCTGTTTTACTATGCAAATGCCGGGAGGGTAGCTCGAGTAAGGCCCTGACCTCTATCTTCTCATTCCCTCCCCTCCCCTCCCCTATCCCGTCCTAATCCAGAGATGCCTAAAGGCAATATGTAAATTCAAAATCCGCCAGTGAGACGTGAGAAAAACCTATAACGACCTCGAACCTTCTCTGTTTCCCCTTTGTCCACTCGTAAGCAGAGACTTTATTCACAACCAAACACTGACAGGTTAGCTTGTTGAAATGGAGTTTAATTGTAGAGGTAACGTGCTCTTTCAATCAGTTTACACTTGTAATATGCATGAAAAGGAAATTATCATTTCCTTTTGAAAGGGAAAGAATTCGATTCACTTATAACCTTATTTTATAAACATAATGTATACAACTAATATATAATATTAAATTACTACTTTGTTCCAGATATTTTATTTTCCCCCCTGGCAAAATTGCTTAATTCACATATACTGTACTTATGATAAGTGCAGCACAATGTAATTAAACTTTTTTTTTGTTGATACAAAGCATGTCATATCCTTCGCAAATGTTCTGCCTGTGCTTGATTACTTTATATTGCACCTCTGGCAGTTTGCTTCATAGAACACTAGCACGGTAAGGAAAATTGTTCTGGGGAAAGACGACCTCCGCCTAGGGGAAAATTAATGTCGTAAGAAACTCGTCTTACAGAGTCTGTAATTAGTAGTGAGAACTTCTATTATTTCATTTAGCTAGGATATACATACTTTTACGAATCCAACAAATATCTCTTAAGTACTCAAAATGATAACACTTCATGTATACTTATAAAATGTACTTGCTTCCGAATTGTCTGTAAAGATCATTGCGACCTAATTAAATTTTAGAACAAGTAATACGACAAGACTTTGCGAAATCTGATTCATTTCATCTTCGAATATGAAATACTGTTTTAAAACTTTTACCTATGAATATCTCCATGTTATGAAATTTATTGTCTGATTTTTAAACTAACATCATAATTATTCGTACATTTAATTAATTATTGAGCGTAGGGAACTTTTCTGCAGTGTTAATGTTCATTTGATTTGGAAAACCTGATAAACTTTATTTTGTTTTGGTCATTTTGGTAAAAGGTAACCATTATTGACATCGACCCGTCTCGATTACGGTAGTGAAATGCTTTTAAAATAATAAAAAAAAAAGACATCCATGCCCCAGGTAGAATGCGAACCCGTAACCTCTAGGTGGCTGGCCAGCGCCCTAGTCCACACGACTATTCAGGTCGACCTAATGTTTTATATTAATTTGGATTTCATCCTTTAATTCATAGTTTTCTTCCTTCCTGTTAATCCTGTCATTGTTTTGTTCTTTAACATTTTTTTCGAAAGCCGTGTGATTTTGGAGTAAATCGTGGATAAACATAAAATATAACTAATTTAAACACTGATTTTTCACATTCAAATGAAATTATCTAAGGAACTAACTGAGCTAACAAAAAATGTGTGTAATAACAAAACAGTAACTCATGGATAAACATCAAATATAACTAATTTAAACGTCGATTTTTTACATTCAAATGAAATTATCTAAGAAACAAACGGAGTTAAAAAAAAAACAGTATGTATGTAATAACAAACCATTTCATTTTCAACATTTCAAAAATAGAATTATCCTTCTAGCATAAACGGTTGAGAAGTTTTGCATACACTGCAAAAAATAGCTGTGTTAATTCAACACAATGCGGTGTCACAGCGTGACTACCACTTTTGTGTGTTAAATCAACACAACACACGGTGTTGATTTCGGTACTGTGAAAAAAAATGTTACTACTGCAGTGAGATTTGAACATGGATTGGTCAGTTAGAAATCGAGTGTCTTACTGACTCGGCTAAATCGTCAGACAGGAAAAGTACTAGATGCAAACGATATTTAGTGAACAACATTTGAATTAAATGGCTACACTATAGATTTAAACAGTGTAGGGGATCAAATATATGTTGTTGAACCCCCAAAACAAACTAATTTACTTGCACGACTTATCCCATGGTTTAATCACTCCCTATTTGTCAATTGAGCACCAGAATTCCCATTCATTGAGATTATTCTGTTTCTATGAAAGCAAGTAAGATGGCGACAGCCAAACACTTGAGCAGCATTACTGCTTTCTTATCGTAACAACATGTCAAATGCTGCGCTTGCTTTCATAGAAATGGAACATATTCTCAATAAATGGGAATTGTGATTACTAATTGACCAATGGAGAAGTGATTAAATCATGGTATAAGTCGTGAGAGTAACTTTGTTTCTGTTTGGTATTCAGCAACATTTTTTTATCCTCTATATTGTTTCAATCTATTGATTTTTCTATCTGACGATTTAGCGAAGTCGGTAAGACGCTCGACTTCTAACTGAGCAACCCATGTTCAATTCTAGCTGCAGCCGTAACATTTTTTTTCTCTCAGTACCGAAATCAACACCGTGTGTTGTGTTGATTTAACACAAAAGTGGTAGTCACGCTGGGACATCGCATTGTGTTGAATTAACACAGCTATTTTATACTGTGTATTTACTTACGTGTGACAACTAGGTAATAACAAAAAACTAATGGGAAAACACCACACCAGCTTGTAAATATCTATAATGGACAATAAAACAAAGATAGGAACAAACACAGCTACACAAAACATACTAAAAATAATGTTCGTTAATATAAACGGAGTTAGAGAAAAAATCTATGGAACATTACAATTAGCACATGGATGTAGTTATACTCACGTTACCAGACACATTACAAGATCCCTCTACTACACCTTTACTTATTTCACTTAACCAACATCAAAACCATTCACATCACAACTCTTTACTCAAGTTCGCGAACTGACATTAACTCTAGCTTACCTTTTCTTACTTTTCTCACCACTTACAAAAACCTAATAATAATTGCCGATATGAACAGCCAACACCATCTTGTGGGTGACCCCAAAACTAATGATAATGGGAAGAAGCTTTTCAATTATTTGCTACACTCTCCGCTAGTAAATATTAATGTCTTTCCTACACGTTTTGCTAATAACACGTAAACTGCTCCAGATAGGATTATTTTATCACCAGCATTATCAAATAAATTAATAAGCAAAAAAGTTGAAAAAAGTATTCCATCAGATCATGGCGAAATCTACTTAGATTTTAATCTACAGATTAACAAAACCACATGTAAATTAACTTTTCCGAATTATGATAAAACTAACTGGGAACTCTTTAGAACACTAATAGAACGTGACCTTAACAATAGTAAGCTCCCAATAGAAACTGTCGAGGACATTCAAAATACAAATAACCTTATCATTAAAACTCTACAAAATGCACTTGAGAAAACAGTACACAAAGACAATGTCATACCTCATGCTGAACGTTTTCCCACAGACATGATCTCATTAATTCGACACAAACGACACCTAAGGCGTTCATTTCGCAAAAGACCTTCGGAATTCACTAAATACCAAATCAATAAATTACAAAAGGAAATAAAATCTAAAAATCGGTTAATTCAGAGAACAAAAACTCTTCCGTTCATAACTAAACTGTCTGAAAACTACTATAAAATCCCAAAAGCTTCTGGAAAATCATTTTGATTAAACGCGGGAAAAACAAAACAACGCTCTTCCGAATAAACTTGATAATACACCAATAACCTCTAGTAGAGATGTAACTAATATTCTCTATACTAAATTCAAAGAAAAAGCTAAAGAAGACAATCCCACACGTACAGAGAAACTTCAGAAAGAGGTTACACAAACTGCTGAACAAATTCGATCTTTAACTAATCATTTTCACATTCTTATTAACCAAGATAAACTAGACAATCACCGCGCTGACATCAACATCTTACCCAATGACCTCACAGAAGACGAAATTACAAACATTATCAAGAAAAAGAAAAACACCTCACCCGAACCCGACGGAATCCCTTACATAGCATTACAAATAAGTCCACCAATTTTATTCACAATACTTAGCTATTTAATGCTTCACTATAAATCGGCCTTATATAAATCTTATATTCAATATACGTTAATGACACACGCATTTCACCTCTAAATCAAACGCAATTAGGATTATTTGCTGATGACACAGCGTATTGGTCCACTGCAAGAACAACTATAGGTCTGCCATTAGAAATTTACAAAAAATACTAATAAATTTATCAGATGGTGCAGAACATGGGAACTGCTACTAAATGACAAAAAGGAGTCAATTCATATTATTTTATCCATCGAGTCGAGGTACTAGAAACGACAAAACAGAAACGATAGACATTAATAATAATAAAAAAATAAACTTACAAATATTGCGAAATATTTAGGAATTACACAAGATTATAGACTCATTTTCGTCCATGTATACTCGACAGAAGGAAAAAGGACCTACAGGATTTTGCAACACTCAAAACAGTATTTTCATCTACACTCCCTCTAAAGCTTAAAACAAGACTTTACTTATCTATATTATGACCTATGGTCACCATGGACTATACAACACTAACATTAACACGCAGAGACAATTATTTGGAAGCACCTCCAATCACTAATCTAAAGTGTAAAACATCGGTTTTTTCTTTTTATTGAGCAGATCTTGATAAACAATGGAAAGTCAGTGCAAGATGAGCTCAGTGTTCAGATTTTTGTATAAATTCAATTGGACTAGAAACCTATGGTAACCAGTACAAAACATAAAATTTGAATCATTGCTCAAATATTTTTGTAACTTTCAAAGTAATAGTGGAAAATCGGAAAATAACTCAAATGATATAAAGTTATGGGACATGGGATGCACATTTACACCGTTGCAAGAGGAAATGTGACTCTATTGAGCTGTTTTGAACGGAAGTGTATAGGATAGTATCCGAAAGTACAAATAATACAGATATGTGGTACATTGAAATATCTTTATTGATAGGGGCGAGGATGAGCCTAGAGGTTTTCTGCTATTTAAAGTGTATATCTGGTAATGGAATTCAATACGAAGTACATTCTATTAATTATATAGTCAAGTAAGCCGTGTGCTTTGAAATTACTAAAAGCTAAACACACAAGGAAAACTGGAGATCGTTTTGAAGAGCTTTCTTATTGTTAATTGTCAGTTTCGGGAGATTATTTTCTTATTAAGTACCTTCTGCTCAGTAGTTCATACACGTGTCATACAATAAATAGTCCTGAATTTCTAAGTATATATTAAAATTAACGAACGATACTTTATTTTCTATTATACGATTTAATATGGCTTTTTGGTTAATGCTATTGTATTTCTCCTCCATGAAATCTTTTGGCTAGAAACAGAAGAGGAAGTACCGTTCACGCAATCTTAACTTCATTGTGTCACTGTCAAACATTTCGAATAAGCATACGAAATTAAAGCTTTGGATAAGAATTCTTATTCAGTCTAGTGTCAACAATATGGAAATTATAAACATAAAATATCTAGGTGGTTATTCATACCGCCTTCGTACCTCTGTGTAAATGAAGGCATGGATATACAGGACAGACAAGTTCATGATTGATAGTCTGACAGGTGCATTTATACGTGAAATGGTTGAAAAGAAAATTAATTGTCTGCCAGAAGCAGATCTGACGAAGCTTGTAATAATGGGTATAAGCAACATAGAAATCTAGTTATAACACGTCCTTGGGCCGTCAGGGCAGGTAATTGAGAGACTGTGTCGTTTCCAAAAACAAGAAAACAAAAGTAATTGAAGAAATGTGCATGTGATTCTAGGTTTGCAGATAAAATATGCAGTGCAGGACTTGGGTTAAAATGACTTCCTTATTTCTTTCGTTTCACGAAATATTATTATTTCCTGTAAAGTATATAATTAACGCGAGTATTGAAAGGTCAGATGTTTCAAATAAATCTGCTGAGGTGTTTCAAAATTCCATGATAAAGAAACCATATATTTTTTAAAAATTATAATAATAATGCAGGAACAAAATAGCATTATCATTGGAAGTAGTTATACTATTTGGAATTTACTTTTCTGCTATAAGTTCCGCGATACAATTCTGCTCCATCGTCAGTTCCCATATAATGACCCAACTACATGGAGGCAATATAATGCATCCAAATTAATTATGCATTTCTGATGGACGGTGATTAGTAATACTTACTTGCTCAGACGTCATGTAGGATTGTACGTTCGACATTGATGCACCTTAGTGCATATAACATTATAACAATCAATCGAAAGGGAGTAACACAGAAAATATTTTAGAGTATTGGGTTGGCTCGCTATCTGCATAATGCGGTTTATTTTTTAGTGTATTCTTTTTTTCTCGTTGCTCTATTTTTTTAATGCTTCCACTGTGTATGTGAGTGCAGACTGACCACTGGTCCCGATTTAACCAGGACATTCCCAGTTTGAAGAGCTTGTCCTGGCGTCTCGGCCCATTTGTGTCCCGGTCCCGGTAGGAAGTGTGAGGGTTAGTTTGTAAATAAGTTTCCCTATTTTTCATGTGCATTGGATGGTGATTTAATGTTATGATATAATAGGTAAATCTTTGCACTACCCATGGTATAAACTTTTTTTTTCTTTTGTTACAGGTGGTGACGGTGTAGCGGTTTAAAGGGACAACACCTACAGGAAAAAGCGTGCCCTACCATAATGACAGCTGATGGTACGCTGAATTGAAATCCTGGGCATTAACTGGCAATTTCATCGACAGTCAATCTCCTGTTCGCTTGAATAAGTTCACCCGTTCAATGTTCTTCGCACTACTGGATGTCGATGACCGTCCTGGGTGCTCCTTGTCAACGACACTTTCACGACCAGCTGCACCTGCACTTTCACGATCCACTCTGCCAGCGTCTTATCATTTGCACTTACTTGACTTGGGGTCCATAAATAGGTACGATTCGTCTGTGGATTTCTGGACATGATTTCCACTTGCCCATTCATACTGCACACTCCAGCACCTCAGTTACTGTCCAGGATTGCAATTCAACACCCCGCCATCTGTCATTATGTTTGGGCACGCTTTTTCCTGCAGGGGTTGTTTCCTCAAACCACTACGTCGTCACCACTTGTAACAAACTCTACACTCCCTCGAACGTTAGCCCATATAAACAGTATTGAATTTTTTTTACAATTTTCTCCCTTAGTTTTAATGTTGCAAACTTCAAATTTAACCCACATCTAGAGGAGATCCATATCTATGAATGGTATGTATCCAACGAAATTTATTTATTGTGGTTCTAAAATTCTTCCGTTGGATATGATGATTAAACAACATTCGAATGTATGCATGTATAAGGCAATAAGAAATTTGACTCATACAAACTTTTCTATTAAAATGATCAGGATTTTCACAATTATAATACCAGATCAAAGTCGTCACTATATTTACAAACAATGCGAACAACTACATATGGTAAAACAGAAGTCAAATATTTTCATTACAGAACGTTTGATGAACTTCCCCTGTTAATTCGACAGGCATCAAATACTTCTATGTTCAAGAGGCTGCTTAAACACCACTACTGGGATACACTCTCCCAGTCAGTTTACATTTATGTTAACATAGATGACATTTTATCTATAGATAAATAGGAATAGATAATAGGTTGTAGGTATATATATATAGGGAAAAAGTAGGAATAAGTATAAAATATAATTTTAGTTATAACTTCAGTTTAAAAATTCTTTTCTTGTTCAGATTATGTGTAAAGTAGATTACAAGTTGTGTATTAGGAGAAACAATTGTTCTCAGAAGTTAAAATAATAAATACGTTGTTCTCTGTTTAATACCATCTGATGTGTGTGTGTGTGTGTGAATTACAATATATTGTCCCTTTATGTGAACTTAGGTTAGGGTCAATGTTATATAATAAATTTAATTAAATTTCCGATAAAAATAAGAATGTTTTCGTCGGTTTGAGAATACATCATACACATATGAACAAATCTAATTCATTCTCCGGAGTGTAAATGTGCAGTGTTGTATGGTGTTTGCCCTCTACCCGTTCTCTGAACCCTGTACCTAAAAATTAATAGTAAAATAAATAATTTTTGTTACTGTATTTCTGTATTTGCAGGTGCATATAGCATGAATCATAAATCTGGTTTATCCGGAATTTCGCTTATCGGGAACGGGTCCGGTCCTATCAAGTCCGGATAAACGAGGTTGCAGTGTAGTTGAAATTTTTTCTCACCTGTCAACGACCGGATTCGAACCTACAGTCATGTGATTTGTTGCCCGTAGTTTTATCCACTCTGTCAGAAATGCATCCATGAAGAGTAATACGTCAATTATGTATTTCGTTAACTCAGACATGGAATGTGGTAACATTGACAGTCTTTTCATTGCCGAATTACTTTAAGCACGGCCGTATACGCGTTATTGGCCCAGTACAGGTAGCACCGGTTTGCAAATATCGAAATGTGGCTAGTGATCTTTAATTCACAAAAAATGGTAGAATTTACATTTTGTAGTTTTCCGTGTACAATGATCGAAGAAAGTACCTGAAATGGAAAATCGGCAGCGTAGGCAACTCAACGTACACGGGAAGCTTCGCCTAATCAGTTCTGGACAGGAACGTGATATCTATCTCCCCCACCTGTTTCCTTCTGAATGTTCTCATGCAGTGATTGGGAGATCTGTATGCAGAGAGACACGCCCCCAATTTGCAATCAAGTGCATATAACAGATATTGTTCCTCCTTCTGTCTCCAAGTCTGAAATTGTAGATAAGCCAGCGAAAGAAAGATTTCGCGCCACGAGTTCGTTGTAACCAATCATTGATCAGTCTTTCTGAAAAAAATCTTTTCGGCCGAAACCACGAGTTTCAAAACTACAAAAGAACTTCAATAAATAATAATAAACATAACATTCACAAAAGTTAAAATAACAAGAAATGAAAACTCTGCAACGAGCTATCTAAAACGTATCTATTAAAGTAATTCAGAGCCAACAAGTAGAAATGATTCAACAGCATATGTTAACTTCACTTTTGACGAATAACTTTACTAAAGCAATAGGCAATAGTATAACTGATACGAGTATACATAATAAAGACCATCCAGAACAACAATAAGGACATTAAGCATTCCCCTTACTAAAGTTATTCCCAACACAGAATTGTACGGTAAACGAAGGATGTCATGTAGATATCCAAGAATAACTAATATTTCAATAAGCAACGAGCCCACATCACTAAATAGTAATTATATAAAAACCCAGGGTGATAAACATATATCATCAAGCGAAAACACATCACAGAATAATAAAGGAAGGAACTTCTTCTAAACTGTAGCTTACTTATGAACTGCGCGAACACTTTATTCCTTCCTAGCAAACTCAAGCTAAGTCAGATGTAATACTCACTTACAAATTCGATAATAAAAACAAAAAAAAAGTCTCTAAATTTTGATGTGGAAACCATAATTAGATACTGGGGAAATGTATACTGACTGGACAACCAAAGTTTAACGTCGGTTGTGGAGTAATGAAATAACAGGAGAAAGTAAAAGCTTTTACATAGACTTTGAGATTGTCAGTTCGAATCGCTCAGCTGGTCTTTTTTATATATATATTGTTTTCAATAATACTAGTGTAATATAATTTAGACAAATAATGTCATATTGTATTCCAAAACTTCACTCGGATAAACTGAGATGCACACAAAAATATGTTAACATGTCAATCTTAACAGCAAACACTACATAACGGCACGCAATGAAGATAATCCAGCGAACATCTGACAAGAAGGGGACACGGTCTAGGAGCTTTAGTTTCTGAGTAGATTTCGTATAGTAGTAGTTTCCCTTTCAGGTAATATACGAAAATACTATGACGCACTATTTGGACAGTTGCAAAATAACATGGGTTAAAGAAATTGGTAACACCTTAGATACTACACCTCTTATGTTTTAAAATATTCTCGATTATCATCAGCTGGTTAGTTACAGCAGTACAGTAGTGGAGTCCGTTGGCTCGACTCTCTTTGGGTGCAGTTTTTTTACCAGAATGAGTAATTTTATGTAGTAGTAAAAAGAGAATCAATTAAGAAAAATATACATGTAAACCATTTTGTTATTACAAAGACAATCGTAAGATATTTCCAGTTAGTTTCCTCAGTGACACCAAGTAAATAACGAGATGGTACCTTCAGCTTGGGTCCTGACCAACACCTTCCCTCATCCTTTCCTCTCGCGTATCCCAACCTGATACGGGAATGAAGGAACTGGTAGGTTGAAATCTAGAACATAATGTACATCGTTGGGAAGGGTATACGAAATGGAAAGTAATTTGTGCAGAATGAACGCGGATTGCTAGAAAAAAGGCAAAACATGTACGCGTGAAAAATATATGAAAAATAGATGAAAGCAAGAGTAATGGTTGCTGTACTGTCCGTGGCCGAGTGGTAGCCGATCCAGATGGTCGTGCTCGCTAGTGCGGTAGTCTGGCGACCAAAGGATCGTGGGCTTGAATCCCACCTCAGGCATGGATGTGATTTTAACTGTGCTGTCAGTAGTTAGTGATGCAAAAACAAGTACATACAAGTAAATACAAGTTGAACAAATAATAACAAGAATCCGCTTAGGGTAAACACATTTCTTTAAGTGGTAAAGGTAGCCGACTTCGGAGCTTGGGGTTGTGGGTTCAAATCCCATCGTCGACTTTCATTGTATACGTGCTGATATTCGTTCCTGGTCCTAAGTAGCAGAAAATTTAAGGTGAGATCAAATCTATTTCAAGGAGCTATAAATTCACGCTACGCAGATAAAAATCACCACAAGATTCTGTTGTCTTTGGTTTTTGCTGGATCCTTCTGCATGTACAAAGCAGACGCTTTGATACAATCAGCAAATTGATAACATCAGCCTTTTATTCACTGGTTTTGGAAACATGCTGTCTGGGCTATTTCCCGCCAGGACTTATTGAAAGCAGCTATGTAGTGGATGGAGGAAGAGTTATTTGCTTGGTGTAGTGTGTTCAAAAGAACAATGATAGTTGAGTAAACTCTTACCCTCTTCCTGCGTTTCTGGTTGCTAGCCAATATGCTTGTATCTGGGAATATGATTTTTTTAAATACTCCATACTCACTAATTCTCAGTACTTTTTCATAAAATGTAAATTGCAGTTTAATAATTAGTAATTTTTGGAAACACAAACTTGTCACGAACTGAAAATCAAAATTCCTTCTGTAAGTTGGTTTTTCTTATCTGGCAACACTGAGCCAGCAAGCTGTCTTCTGTTTTCATGACTTCTGCAATTGTATCAACAGCTGTAAATAAAAATATGTCTGATATTACTAGAGGGATTAGAGTGTTTTCCCCACTATATAAATCAGAGAATTATCAATTTATTTTTAGAACTAGTCTTATGCAGTTCGTATTTCAAGTGTAGTTTATTTTTAAGAGCATGCATGCAAGTGAACCTAACTTATGGTAAAATTATTTACATTGAGAAATAGAGAAACAGTCAGTTCTTTAGGGCAGGTGCATGTATCACCGTCTCATTGCAAGCAAGGAACTACGGTAGGCTAAAGTTTGATTGTATTTATGATAGTGATTTTTCCTTACCTGCATATACTTTTCTTTTTTGTTATAAGGGCCAGTTAACTTCACTCTTTCTCATTTGAACTTACTTAAGCTCACTAAGCCAAGTAACTTAAGCTTTAGGCGTTCAGAATGAAGAGAGCGGTATGAGAAGGTGAAGTAACCACTGCTCCATATCTGTTGTTTACTCTTTGGCATCTTTGCTCCGTCATTGCTAAATTAAAATTTTCCTGTTTTTATTTTATTTTAATACGAGATAATGTGCTCAAAATATTTGTTCGGGATAGCATCAATATTAAGTTATGATATACATCATTGAAAGTGGACATAGCTATAGATCATTAACTCATACAACGACATACATCATTCAAAGTGGACGCTCGAAGCCTGGCGGTAGCACATGTGCACAGTCCTTCAACTAGGCGTAGCCTCAGTTGGTTAACATTTATCACTTGGTTTTGTATGTTTCACAGCCAAGTATATAATCTTATGATGGAGTATACAAGCATGTTATACAAAATGAGTAAAAGATCGCTCCCATGAAGACTTGTCGTGTTATTCCCTGATAAATTCTGAGGCATAAACTTTCTTCCAAAAATTTCCTATGATACGTAGTTTTCGAGAAATTAAGAGTTGATGTGAATGCCTAGTAAAATGTATAGGTTTAATATTTGATAGATCAGAGGCGAAGCTCCCGGCAGTGTGACAGTAGATCAGGCTATAGACTACTGTCCTACAAAATCTAAGACGTGGGTCTCAGTTGATTTATACTTACATATGAACCAATTTGTAGACTAAAAAAACTGTTGTCTTACCATCCGATAATGAACTAAGGTCTGAAAATTGGTAGGCAGGCACCCTATCACATAGTCGGAGAAGTCTCGCTTTTAGAGCATTAGGTGTTATTGTTGTCAACCAACACAATTTCCCTTTAATTAACTGACACCAAAACATCCAGATGTTAAATATTCAGATCGTAACCAAACTTTGCATATCGATAGAGTATCTAACAAAAACCCTACATTTTTTCTAGAACCTGGCCTTCAGCAGGAAAGCTGTAAATGATAATGAGAGAGATCTGACGTGCCGACAGTAGTAGCAGCATTATTATAAACGTTTCTTCCAGCAGCTCTGTTTGAACAAAAAACAGAGCGTTAGCTTACGGTAGGAAAGGTCCTAAGTCTAAGCTCTGGTCGGGACTTGTTTTTCTTTTTTCTTTTACTTTTCTGCAGCATCTGTGCAAATATTACTTATTAAAAAATACTTTTGACATGTAAAGTGAATGTTATTGTTTTATAGCTTCCTTTCATTTGTATTTTTCTTTTTGCACCATTTAAAATCTGCTAATTTACCTAGAACAAATGTTCTCACAAAAGAACAGAATCAGTATGAAAATAAGAATGAATAAACGTTTGCATTACATTTACCGAATCTATAATAATAATAATAATAATTCCCCGTGTGTATTGTAACCGTTTATTAATTCTTATTTTCATATTGTTTCTGTTCTTTATGTGAACACATAATTGTTCCAGGTAAATTAGCAGATTTTAAATAAATAATGCAAAAATGAAAATAAAAAAACTTTAAAGAAATACTATTTATTTTACCTGTCAAAAGCATATTCTAGAATATAACGTTTGCATAGTTGCTACAGAAAAAGTAAAAAAGAAAATCACATCGCAACAGGACTCGAACCCTGGACATCTTGAACTGTAAGCTAACGCTCAGATGAGGATTAAAATAGTAAAAACTGCGGAAGACGTCAACATCTTCGTCACCTGGCTTCTTACGTAACGCGTGCACTGTAAATACAACGGCGAAACCACCGATTGCAAGCTCCTAGCGGGGTGCTGTGGTAAGACGTTGGCTGACGAAATAAAGAACCCGCGTTCGAATCCCGACGGGGGGCAAGATTTTTTTTTTCAAAATGTATCTTTGTATGTTCATATTTATTATTAATACTTGTTTGAGAGACTACTGAAAGCTAGGATGTATATAAATAAACCTGGGCTGTATGCAAACGAGCGAAGCGAGGTCCGAATGGAGCTGAGCGGCGTCAGCTACGTTGAGCGCAGCCACCGGTTAGCTTTGGGCATTCGCAAAAGTGCTGTTAACATTCTATTCCACCTGCAAATTTTCTATTTAGTAGAACCGTCTTTACACATAAAATTAATTTTATCTTATCCCCAAACCCTGTGTCCCCAATCCCTGTATTCACCTGATGACGATTTCCGCCGTTTTTACTATCTTAATCTTCGTGCCTAACGCTCCATCTCTTGCTACATCTGAGCTACTTGAGCGAATATTTACACTAATGCTTCTACTACTTTCTGTACGTCAGATTTCGTTCATTAATTATCATTTCCTCCTTTCCTACTGAACTGCGGGTTCTGGAAAATATATTGTAGGGATTTTGTTAGATACCGTACTTTATCGATGTACAAAATTTGGTTACGATCTGAATTTTTGGCATCTGGAGGTTTGGGTACGAGTATCCTAAGAACATTTTGCAGAGAGTAATTTTGTTTAGAATTGTTCAAGGAATAACATGGTATTCTCAGTGGACGCGAAGTTCCACTCAAGGTGTACTGAGATTGAGGGTATGGATATTTCTGAGATAATTTCTCAATACAAGTTAAATAGCAATACAATTTTCATAAATTTCATGTTTGAAAGGTAAGGGGAAAACACAAGGAATGTCCTAAAAATGCTTTTGCGAGAAAACCTTGTTTTATTGTTGGAACCTCGTAAGACACAGTAGTTCGCTAATCCTTTTGCCGCCTTTTGCATGGACAGTTCTACGTTTCAGCATGAAAGGAATATTCCGTTCAATAGCAGGACGTTTCACCAACAGAAAAAGCACAGAATCCGAAGAAAGATGGACATTCCTGGTCCCCCCTTCCTGGTCCCCCCTTCCCTTCATTTGTATTTTCCAAATGAAATTCAGTTTCATTGAGGGGAAAAGTCCAAAATTGAATATCAGGGAAACTAAAAGGGACGTATGATGAAATAGCATCCCATTTTCCTTCAAGTTAAGATCCTTATTCTTTGAAACTTATGAATACGATTCTAAATTCGAAAACATTTTACATATGGAATATAAGATGAGGCTTGCATTCTTAAATCGAAAATAGCTGTTGTACCAAAACGCCTATTTTTTGTAGAATTTTCGTATTTCATGGTTCCATATATATAAGAGCTGATTTTATACATCTAGAATATTGCTATATCGAAAGCCAAGACGGCGGCGGCGCTAAACGTATTTATTGACACGTCAACCCAGTGAGATTGTTGTTTTCCTTTTGCCTCGATGACTGTTCGGTTCGCCTCGGCATGGATTTTGTTAGGTTTCAAAATAGCTACTGATGTGATGTTAGCTATGTCTACCGAATGGTAAGTAAAAAGAGCTTTGGTTGAAGAGTAGTGCATCCTAAGCAGGAATAAATTATTGGACTCCACATATTCTCAAAGAAGTGATAATGGATTAAATTTAGAAATTTTGCAAGTGGTCTTAAGTTACTTATAATTACGCTTTCGTGTTGTGCATCTGCTCCCAGATTATTTTTTTTTCAAAGGCAGAAAAGGACTTTCATTGATTCCAGGAATTTTCCTTTATTTCTCGCAGTAACCGATATGAACAATTATATATCTTGGAAATTCCCCTACAAACCATCTTATTAGGTTAGTGTTGCAATCATACTTTTAATTAATCTAATTACATTTAAAACAATAGCAACTCAAATTAGTGCTCACTATTTAGACATTTCGAAAAGTTACTTGATATATCCCGTAACGTTTAAGATAAATGTAAGTATCTGCAGTTATCTGCAGTTTCGTCGAGAAACGCCGGATAGTTTCATTTAGCTTATTGGAAAGTCTCAGTTTCCAGTTTCGCCGTGATTTGCATACACGCGCAGAAATGTAAACGGTCTTTCTTATCGTAACAACAAGTCTAACAACAAGTGTTTACTGCCGCTATATTGATCGCTTACATCACAGAAATATAATAACCTTCTTCTAATGTTTTACAGTTAATTTTTCCTTCATTTTAATTCCTATTTTACTAAAACGCACGGATAAAAAAAACTCGTAACAAAAGACTTCCACTTCAGCCACCCAGAATATGATAACGAAAAACATTTGCTGAAGTGGAATATAGGAATTACCCTAGTTATATTTACAACGTAAACACTTATCCTTATGTAAAATATAGTTTATTTCTAAATTAGAAGTTTTGCATTCTGCCAACTGGAAATTGTCAGAAGTTTGGGGAATTAACTAGTTATAAGAACAATAGATAACTTTTAATTTCATCTGCTAATTGCACAATCTGTGAAAACTCACGACTACTAAAATAATAATAATAGAATAATATAGAAACCCGTAGCCATTTTACACTGTTACATTTCGTAAACTAAATCAAGTGTTGGACAATGATATTATGAATAAGATGAAAGTAACATTTATATATATAACGTTCTACTACGTATTTAGAATTCGAAGCGTAATGTGCATGACTAATTTTAACAATGGATTTGGTTTGCATATTAGAAGTGTAACTGCTTTCGAGCACATGCATTCATAGGACCTGTTGCTAAATCTTACATGAGAATACAGTTTTGATCACATATTTACTGTTTTCGAATTTAATATTACACAACACTTACACTATTCTGAGTACCTACTCGTAATGTAAAAAAAGACAATTTTATCAGCAATGAGAGAATACAAAAAAGAAAAATATATTCGCAAACTACAAAAACAAATAACCCTGTTTAATATTAGAAATTTAAAAAAAAAGTGTTTTAGGGATGGGTGTGGATTCGAACTGAGGACCATTCATACCACTTGTCCAAAGCCTAAACACTACGCCACGGGGTCGTTGTAGTAGTATAACATCTTGATAAGCATTCATTGGTGCACCGTTGATTGACAATCTTCACTTCGAAAGTTAAAAAAGATATTATCTTTTTTCGTTTCATTTCGGGGAATATAGTAGTGTAACATGATTATACAGCGCATGGATTATGTCTGTAACCTTTGTTTGCGTAATATTTCATTTGAGTGAACATTTCCCTATCTTCAGCTTTAGATAGTACTAAAGATATGGACTGTTTACGAATGTCTCATTTCAGTATAGACAGTAATTGTCATGTCGTCAGACTTGCCTACTTGTGAAAAAAAAACACGGTTTAATCAAGTGTGCAATAAACAAACACCGTACCTAACTTACCTAACCTCCACGTTCGCTTGCTCACAAATTTTATTAAATTTCCTAATGCGTATAAGAAAAGAGAAGTGATTTTTCGTAAAGAAAAATATAAACAAAACCACACCAGGATTCGATCGCGGATCCTTCACATTAGCTTTCCGACATTCTACCAACCCGCCAAATTGACAACTGGAAGGAAGCAGCTACTTGGCACTCTTTATATGTCATTATATACAAGTGTGAAGTCATGACAATTTCTGTCAATACTGAAATGAGACACTCCAGACTGTTTCGGCGAGCGTAAACGATTTCCCTTCTTTTCCTTCTAAATTTGCCTATGTTGCCAAATTTCTGGCTCTCTGACTAAGAAATTTTTCGACGATTTCTCAATATTTAATTTTTTCTTTCTAATTTCGTTATATTAATATTTTTGTGACAAAATTTCAGGAAATATTCGTTTTACCTACTTTACAAGTATAAAAATCAAGCGAACGCCAGTATCCAAGGAGAAAAAATATTATTTGTCAAAAACTGTCAAATAAAGCCAAGTGAAAAAATTTTTGAGCATGAGTGTACAGTTCGGGAAGGGTTTTGGTATTTAGTTTAAGATAATTGATATATTGATATTGATAGATTGAGAGAGAGGGAGAGAAGAAAGAAAGAATAGCTTTTTTTATATAATTTAACCGAAGTGCGATTTGAAATATTTAATAAACACTATAAAATGGGGAACTCTCTTGCTTTTTCAAAACAACATTCGAAAGTCTAATACATTCTGATTGAAACTAAATTCGCACAATAGGCTAAATTATTTTGAACATCTAAAAGAAATAGATAAAAAAAAGGACTGCTTCCAGCTTCACATTTGTGCATAATCTTTTTACTAAATTTTACATCCTTAAGCATTTTGATTGCTCTGTACCTGAAAATTCCTTTTATAACGACCAACTATATTCCAATTATTCACATTTTTCCCCCAACTTCACAACTCAGGTTTCTATAATTTCTACCCACACTGCTGACCATTTGAGGAGATATCTAGGTTCTATGCTATTTTGATTGTAAACCTTATGATAATTCTACTCTTATAGGGATAGAAAAAGTTTCTATTTTAAGACCAGTTATTTTCCGAGCATATCAAATATTGTCCAGTAATCTGCGAGGCCTGTTCAATAAAGACTGAGACTGATTATTTTTTCATAATTGTTTACTACTTGGGTCAATGTTTACATGGTCTTTTTGAAAGTACTCCACACCCATTTCAATGCACGTTTTACAACATGTCTACCAATTCTCAAACACATGGCGTAAGCCATTCTTGGTCATGTCTTGCAGAATCGCCTCACACTTCTTTAACACTGCCTTAGAGTTTTCAAAGTGCTGGGAACGTAGTTTCTTGTTTAGTGTGGAGAAGAGGAAAATATCGCAAGGTGATAACTGCATGACTTCATGAATACATCACCGCCATCAGGAAACAGACGCATTACCTCACGCTAGACTTGCTAGACAATGTGGTAAATAAGCCAAGTCCATTGCTAACACAATTGGAATTTTTCCTATTTTAGACTTTCGTCGCAACAAAATGAAAACATGTGCTTTCGAAGGTTGTAACAAAGTAAAATGTACTGTATTGTTTTCATATTTATATCTCGTTCCCTATATCACTTTTTGTGACAATTTTTTTAAACAACTTAAGTTTTTCGCTATCACAGAGAAATATTGACTTAATTATTTAAGAGTTTTATCTCATCTTCCACATTTTTTACGGTTGATATTCAACACACTGAAAAACACTGCTACAAAATTTCAGGTTAAAATATTCACTACAAATAAATTTAAAACATTATCAAAGTTGCAGAATTCCAAATATTAAAACGGTGAACCGCCACATTGCCACGAAACTTAGTATCTTGCAGATAACAATTTTATGTGACCGTCTAGTCTTATACAATTCGCAATTACACCAATCTCAGTTTTATCACTTTGCTATACATTTTGCACTACAGCTTTTAGCAAATCTCTGTAAACGCTCAACGACGCACACATACCCGATGGAAAATGGCTGCTACGATCGAATGGTAAGAGGAAACAAACTGTAAATCTACATTTCGTCTCTGCTAACATGATAGAATGAATGTGTAATTTTTCATAAATTATAAAAATAATGCAGCTTCCATATAAGAAGTGTCTGTTTGATGTGAGATGACCCCTTATATAAATTAACATTTTTCAGGAACTATAGATTCTCGTTCCGTGATAATAAAGGCAGCAAGCAGTTAAAATGTTGATTAGCAAAGTTATCGGCAGCAACAACGTTGTGAGAAAATCGGTTATGATTCTTAATACATTTTTTCCTGATACCTGAACATTTTGATTGATTAGACTGATGATTCCGAAACAAAATTCCATATTGTAATGGGAGTATACGGATAAAAGAGTAGAATTGTACAAGGAAATAATAATAATCTTTCTATCTAATGTTCTGATTTTGAGGTGATAATATAAAAGTTTGTTGCATACTTTTCAGCGACCTCTGTACAATACTGATTTTGTTTTTCTTTTCTCTGCCTATAACAAAACGTTTTTAAATGATACTGGACGTGGTGAGTGTTTAGCGGTTTTGTAATATATATAAAATTGTAATGCATTTTCATGTAATTACGAATTGTTTGAAAACCGCGAAAATAATCCTCTCCTCCTATAAACAAAAATGAGTTAAAATAATCCTAAAGGGTCGCACGTGGTTTTTCGTAAACACAAATGTTTAACGTGTTGATGCTGTGGGATATTATTATGAATCAAAACACCAAGGAATTTAGTTGCATTAATACATATATACTCAAAGTTTATTGTCAAAGTTGACTGTATAAGGATATTTCGGGTTACTGAAAATGTTAAAATAATAAACAGCATGTTTGCAAAAATAATAGTACTTCATTTGTGTTAGTTTTATCTGTTTTTGACTGTCAAAAAACATAATTTTTTAAAAGGGCGTTGTGACGTGGAAGGAAAGCTGAAATTGGTGTAATCAATCTCCGGGTGAATTAAGAAAATCGATAATAGGTATTCCACGTAACTTTAAATCATTAATGAAAAACTGACAACTAAAAAAAACTACTCAGTAAGCAAGGTGAAAGCAGTAAAATCGAAACTGCCGATTTGCAGGCAGTAGATTCTTCTCTAGTAATCTTACTTTGTGTCAGTTTTCTAAAGGCATTCTATATTTGCTTGAAGGAACTCATAGCAATTTGATTTTGTAATCGAACCCTTGTAAATAAATCTTTATAAATCACATTCTCAATTTAGTTTGTTTTTGTGTGTTGCTTCATGAACTCCATTTTAATGTCAGAAATTATGTTTATATCGTCTTGATCAGTCCTAAAACATTGATCGGCTTGTTTTCGTATTCCCTTGATACTGCCTGTTACTAAACTGATATTGAGGCAAGGCTTCTTCTATGGAAGAAACTTTCGACTTTGAATAGTGTTTAATATAGATAACAAATATGGATATCTGACGAATACACTCTTGATGTACGAGCGAAAAAAGAGGAATATCTTACCAATACATTCTCCATTTTCGCGCAAAGAGCGTCTCCTGAATGAAATACTTCGTTACCGGAGCTATATTTAGACTTAGGAAAAGTGTTTGCTTGGGTTACTTTCTCATCAGCACTAGTAACGAAGGTTGTTTCAAAAGGGAGGTATTAATGTTTAATTTCTTCTTGATTCAAGCCTGCTGAAGATGTTTTTGTTCTTTTATTTTCTAACATAACTTAATCTAGTATTAAAATGCTAATAATTCACTTCTTAACTTACAACCAGTTGTATACGGTTGCTTGCAACATCCTTGGCTGTTACAGTTTTCTTATATGTAAACATAAAATTGAAGTGAGATAATGTTCACTATGAGCGTTTAATGTATTCAACATAGTTTTTTGTGCTTCCATGAGCGTGTGAGAGTGATAGAGCACACACAAATTGTAAAGGGAATACGAATAGTAGAAATTTGCCTACTCCCGTGTGATTTGTCGTGTAGGCTTGCTATCCATATTACAAAATAAGAATAGTCATTTTATTAAAAGTTGGCGTCAGGTTTGTACTTCGGCTTTTGTACTAAACCAAAATACAATATTGCCATTTCACACTTGTTCAGACACACCTTCACACTTGGAAAGTTAGATAAATTGAAATGATATATTTTAAAAATGAAGATAATACCTGAGAACTTGGGATCTTGTAAGCTATGATTTCGTATTTATTCTGGAAACATAACTCTAAAAAATAATTATTTGTAAATGTACTTGTCACTGTATGCTACAGTAGTTTATAAATAAAAGTGCTCAAACAGGTTTAAAACTAATTTTGTATATTGTTTTTAATTTTTAAATGAAAAATGAAACACTTGACTAGGATAAATTATACCAAATTAAACACCTGTTAATAAGTAATATTTTTCACGTTGAACACACAAAATGAGCCACATTTTGATCATTTCTTTGCACTTTAAATGCGAATAAACACTTTTTTACAAGGTAGGTTGTATTAATAGGCGGTTCTGGTTTCCTAGCCAAGAAGCAAAAGTTCAAAATTTTAGGCCGTAGAACCTGGTCATCTCTGCGATAGCTTTTGCCTTAACTAACTGAGCCATGAAAACATGATTTGGGCTATAGATGCAAAACATGCAATGCAAAATTGGGTAAACTGGATGTTTTCAAATACATAGTGAATACAATATTTACAAGAAATGTATAAATACTGAAAAAAAAGTAAACAAGCTGAACGAGATGTGTTCAAAGTCGATGTTCAGATATCTTTGCATCCCATTAACACATTTTGTATTTTAAAACAAAATGGAGACAATTTCAGAGATGATTTATACACGGATGTGCATTTTTAGT
Organism: Lepisma saccharinum; assembly: GCA_022664845.1. Taxonomy (NCBI): domain Eukaryota; kingdom Metazoa; phylum Arthropoda; class Insecta; order Zygentoma; family Lepismatidae; genus Lepisma; species Lepisma saccharinum. Next base: position 65,151 of record JAGDQP010002458.1, read on the forward strand.
GTACTGTCAACAAAATATAATTCGTAATTATAAATAATGTACAGGTAGCAGTCGAGTAAATGTTTCGCTGGCTTGCAACATCTGTCATTAGATTACATCAAGATAGTGAAAAATTTTAAGTTGGAAAAGTGGTACGGCGACAGTAACCACTATGTATATGTAATTTTGCACAGCGACGTAAGTCGGGTGATAATACAATATTCCATTTTTACTTTCATATTCTATTTTGTTTTTCAATATAGAATTCTTTACCCTAAAATCCATACTAGGCTGCAACGATCTGTCGTTTGACTGGTTGCAGAACACTTTACGATTTGGGTCAGAAAACATTAGCTTGAGAAAAAGTATCCGAGCACCGAATTAACTAAATAATAATAATAAACTTTTTAAAGGCATACTTTTCTTAAACAATTCGTACTAAAAAGTAAAAAAATAATGTTGTTTATGCATGGCTAAAAAGAAAAACATGGGGCGCGCCAATCGAAGAATTCATAAAGTGACTGTATATGAGAGTGTGCCCCATGCTTTTCTTTTTAGTCATGCATAAACAATATTATTTTTTTACTTTTTAGTGCAAATTGTTTAAGAATAGTATTTCTTTAAAAAGTTGTCTTTAATGTTATTTTTTACCTTTAATTCTAAAGCTATTACACTTATATATCTTCCAAAATCTTAGAATTATTTGTGTTGTTTGTGGGGTGAAGTTTTGTGTAGAACAATGAATAGAGAAGGTAAACAATTGCGCAAATCACTGCTAGTAATTTTGTAGTCATTTCTAGCTACAAGCCTCTTTCGCAATTTTGTATTATATCTCACGGCGAGGTCTCAGAGAAGGTAACTAAGCATTCTTAAATCGATTCTATTCTGACGTTCGCCATGATGTGACTGAAGGATAACGTAAGAGAATTCACCGGGTTATTAGAATGACAGGGTTTGTCCCCCAACCCCACCCCCGTTGTCATGTGGTTATAATCGTAGATTTCACAACGCTCGTGGAGAAAAAAAGATTCGAGTTCTGCTGCTGGTCATACTGATAGAAGCTTTTGAGAGTTTTCCGCAGTTCACCAGGCGTATGCCGGAATGAAGCAGTTGCACATACGTGTATAAAGTGGCAACGTAATGTACCGACAAATTTCGACAAATTTGAGAAAGAAGCCTCAATCACCCGAATGGAAATTCCTCCACGTTTCTGAGTTACAAGCTGACGAAAGCGTGGGAAAATTAACTTTAGAGCTTCATATTTACATTACTAGTAATAGTACTGCTGTTATTGCATACTATTGTCCGTGGTTCCGAACCTGCTCTATTAAAAAATGCATAGCTACCTAAAATTGTACAGAGGATGCACAAAGATTTCCTAAAAAAAAATTAGCCGATTTCCAGAAATTTTCTGAAGGGTAGGTCGAAATGAGCATGAATAAGACGACTTTTCGTATGAGTAAGCATGATACACGTAATGACCGCCATGTAACCGGGCAATGGCATTATGTCTCATCGGTAACAAATGAACATAACGCCATACAAGTATTTTACTCCTGGTGGTTATACAACCAAACATGTTTTTAAAATAATCGTTCAGCATATTGAATCCTTTCGAGATATCGACTTGGCGCAAACGATTTATTGCTACCTACTGGAAATTCGTCCCATTCATGCTCATTTCAACCCAACTTTACTCCGGAGAATTTCTGGTAATCCTTTATTTCGTTTAGAAATCCCTTGTGCGCCGACTGTGCAATTTTGGATAGTGCAGATGTGCAGATAGTGCAGTTTTTGACAATAGCGTACTGCATCAGTTCTACTGTTAATAGTGTTGGAAATTTCAAGCTCTAAATTTCATTTTCGCATGCTTTCAGCTGCCTGTAGCTCCGAAACGCGGTGAAATTTCCATCTCGGTAACTAAGGCTTTTTTTTTTCTTTCTTATTTCTTGATGTACAACACTCTTCGAATACTGTCGGTGCATTACGTTACCACTAGTGTTGTAAAAAAAAAGAACGTTTTTTCCTGTGAAGCTTTTTTCATGTTTTTTCTGTTCTTTTTCATTTTTTTTCTTCTTTTTTTCACACAGCAAGTGATTTAATGCTTTACGCTGCAGATAATCAATGTATTCAGCAGGATTGGATTTAAGATTTCATACATTCATCCCAATTTACTTTGCTTTGTTTTCCTGCAGACTTACGAGGCAAATGAAGGGATTATTTATGCATTGACTGCCACATTGCTATACTTCCTATATCTTCACCCTGACAAGCATAAGGAATTAACTAAAGATATATGGACTGAAGTTATTTGGTACCGTATTGTTTGTATTAAAATACTACTAAACTTTTAGGGAACTGAAGAAAATTTTTTAAGTATAGGAAGAATTTAATTTCCTAGAGATAATACAACTTTTAAGACATCTTTACTATAAACTGAAAAACTATGAATTCTTACCGAAATATGTTCTTATCTCGTATATGCAATACATTAATTTCTAATTATGGTATTATTCAAGGAAGACATCTATTTTTGATCATAATTACAGTCCGCAAAAATAAATTATCTTTAGCTCAAAATCCCGGGAAATAACCTGCTTCTATTCAAGGGCAGAGATACAGTATATGTTTGGGTTTACTAGTACATTGGTTTTGAATTTGAATTTAATTGTTAAGGCCTTTAGGCAACTTTGGCTCAAGCCGGATGGATAATGATGAGATGAATTGGTGAAATGAACAAAGTGGGAGGAAATGGGAGAACCCCAAGAAAACCAACGCGCACGGTGTTTGTCCACCACAAAGTCCACATATGGTGAGCAGGGATCGCTCCGACGACCCCAGAGGTGAGAGCTCTACCAATTAAGCCACCGCGGTCCCACTACTACATTGTGTTTTACTATAAAAGCACTGGGCATTGCTCCCTCATGCTTCGGGCTGTAAGTATCGCCCCATACTGTGAAAATATATACAGATAGAGGCAGTGTAACAAAGATATTTTATGTTATATGCATATTTAAAGAGAGTTGTATAAACGCATAATGAATACTCTTGTAAACAAGCAACTACATATAGACCATAGGCTTCTTTTAATGCGTGTGTTGTAATAGGGCCCTGAGAACTATTATTTCAAAGCATATCATAACGTAGCCACGTCCCGCGGCTTCCCCTCCGCCTTTTTGAAAGTATAGGAATAACTATCGGCACGTAACAGTATGGGGGCCATTTGAAAAATTGAACTTTAAAATAGGGTGGCAACGCTGAAAATTGGGTGCTTGGGTACAGGGAACAACCACAGTAGGTTTAAATTGTGTCGAATAAGTATACTCAAAGCTTGGTGCGGATACGTCGAACTGAAGTGTAAATATTTAATTTTCAAAATTGATTGACAACACTGTGAACTGTGGGACCTGAAGTACTTCTATGACGCGTCCCAGTACGTAAATACAAAGTTTGGTCCTAATAGATTCAACGATATGGAATCAATTAAAAATTTTATTTCCTAAAATTTTGACAACAATGACAACAACTGCGGCGCTCTAAGTATTCACGTGAACTGTCCGAGTACCAAATGCACAGGTCAAATTTTGTGTAAATCAATGCGGATACGTACAACGCTAACAAAGATGGAATCTAGAGTTTTTAATCGTTTGGCAACCCTGACAAACTACGGTACCTGGAGTGCCTGTATGACCTGTCCCAGTACCTAATGAACATGTATGTCAAATTTAGTGTAAATCAATGCACACGTGTAGACTTGTATTAATAAAGGCATTTCTATAAGTTAAATTTTAAAATAGGCTGGCAACACTGACAACTGGGGTGTCTAAGGTCGTGGACACCCTAAACTTTCTTCTATTGTGTTGAATGATGTTTAAGCTAAGTTTGGGGCAGATACGGCATGGAAGAAGTGTTTTTCAAAATGGTGTTTTTAAAGTTGGCAACACTGAGAACTGGGTGACCCAGAAAATATCATATATACCAAAAAGTATTTGTAATCTAGGGTTTAATTTCTTTTTAATTTGTATTTGTATTTCTATTTATATTTCTTTTTAATTACCTATATAAAAGTAATTCTTGATTAAACTGACGTTAGCAGTATTACAAATTGCTGTTCTAAAAAAAAAAAAAACGAAGGCGGAAGTTTTAGAAAAAAAAAAACCGAACTGTTTATTTTTTTTCTATTTACAACACTAGTTTCCACCTACATATTCGCATATTTATGGTGTAAGACGCAAAAGTGTATAAAGTGAAGTTAACCTAATTCCTTTAAATAGAGAAAGCTAACCAATGAAAGGGACCTGCCAGTTTTAGAGTCACCATTAAAAAGAGATCGCTGAACACAAATCTAAAAGAAGTTTTCTCTACCTCCTTCAGTGACGCTTTTCGTGAAATCTTAAAATGGCTAATTAAAAGCTGCAAGCTTTAAAGTCATCACATCTTAAACCCACCGATAAATTGAGGTCGTTGAATTCAAGTCTCAAATCTGAAATCAAATCTTGTTGAATTTTGGTTCCGCTAGAAAGATTTCTGAAAATTGTCATTGGCAGATTCTTTAACTGTGCCTGTGCATATAAAAAATTAAAACTAATATGAAATATTCTGTATTGCATAAGCATACTTAAGGAAAGTTCTAAATGTAAATGTTTTTGTATGTCGATATAACATCATGCGACAATTCTAGAATGCGCGGGTAAAACAGTATAAGTCAGAAATTAGTCAAAATGATGTAGGTTAAAATTTGAGATCTGTATGTGATGTCCCACCTTCCGTTAACTTAGTATAAGTCAATTCTAAACGTGAATTGAATAATCGTATAAGTGATTAATACTTATGCGTGGCAGGGAAGAAGAAAATCGTCTCCTGAAAAACAGTGTTTTTCGATTTATACTGTTTTCCCCGCGCATACTAGAATTGCAATTGAATAGGTATAAAATGTACACTGTAAAATTTTTCGGGCTTTGAAAATGTTTAATTGCCATTTTATGTGAATCTCAGTGCATGTTTAAAAGTTTCTCCATTCTTACTCTCTCTGGAGAAAGGAACTTCTGCGTGTGATTCATCATCCCATTGAAATGTTACTTTTAGTTTTGAGTTTCGTTTTTTTTTTTTTTTTTAATTTATTAATGTTCCTATACTCCTATTACAGCTATTATATGTTGTATTGAATTTACTTTCTTTAACTGCACTTGTTACAGTCCTCATTGTGTATGTATAATATATTATTAAATGCTTTTGTTGTCGTTTTTTGGAAGTTCAGGCTTCAATCTATGTATATCATTATTGGTTGTAGGCAAAGACATAAAAGGGCTTTATTTTTGTCATATAGAATAAGAGTTAATGAAATTACCTGGGACGAATCAATTACTAAGTATTATGGGCTAGCCACGTTATTAAAATATTTCATTAAGTGTGAATGGCAATCATGAATGAAGTTTGAGAAGTAATACAGACTTATCACTATTAGTTAATATTGCGTTTACAAGGAAAGACAGGCAATTCCTACTGTTTGTTTTCAAAACGATAAATCAAGTTATGAATCAAATCCTGGATCAAGTGTGTTTTCGGATGGAGAACCAATTAACACTAAATGTGCTTATAGCAATTAACAGCCTTTTCAAATACTTTTTATACTGCATCATACAACGAATCAAGAAAATGAAGAATGAATATTAATTAAAGCAGCAGTTATTAGAAATGGACTGAAATGACAGAAGAAAAAGTTTATATCCTCTTAAAGGAATTTTGTTCGTAGAAAAAAATAAGTAGCGTAACTCAGCGATTGCAGATGCAGAGAAGTTTAACGTGTGTATATTCTATTTCAGCTTCTTGGTCGATCGGTGTTGGTCTTTACGAAATTACTGTACGTATAATTTCCGATTTAACTGTAGCAATTTAATAAACTGCATGGTGTTATACACACA